>APFE031040360.1:0-12395 GCA_000404065.3 Pinus taeda
ATTGCTCAAGCTCCTTTCCTTCATCAAATTGTTTGAGGTAGGCCTTTCAAACTTGTGAATAGCTGCTGGATGTGTTGAGAAGCATCATGAATATCCTTGTAATGATCAAATTATGCAAGAAGAAAGACTCCATGTGGCTGTTTATAAATTTGTAAAAGGTGCTAGGGTTTTATTGCTATTTCATTGTTTCCCCTTGTTCTCATTTTCCCTATGTTTCCTATTTCATTTTCCCTATGTTTCCATGGCAATTTCCCTTTTAAATTTGCAAGAAAAATAAACCCTAAAGACCCCAAATCAACCCTTTTGATCAGTTTACTAGCCTAAAATCAGTGTTACCCTATTGGTCATCTCATCTATTGAAGATTTTACGAGATAGACCGGAGAGAGCCTTCTCCTGCCCCGTAGGGCTAGCTACGAGGCTAAATGGTTTGATGTTACCTTGAGGTTTGTCTTTCTCAGCCTGAGGTGAAATTTCAAACGCTAACAGTTCCCATTAAACTTCTCTAGGAAGGGTAACCATTGCTTCTCCCTTAAAATTGTAATACAGTCATCATGATACTCAGAACTATCAAATGTATTAGGCCCTACTCTATTAGTCATTTTGACAAAGAAACTCTTATTCTAACCGTCTTCGTTTATGCTTAATAATTCAACAAGGGTCTCTTGATTTGTTACTTCTGTTTTACGCTCCACTCAACTGACCTGGTAGCGCCCTCTGTTCTCGGGGTATCCTTCTTCAATGGCTTAGGCAGTGACCGGATGAATGTCCTCGGATTATGGCGAAGGTGGAAACTCGTGAGCCCAATTACTATGCTCTCCCTTTGTAGCACCTGTTGTTCTCGGCCTTCTTTGAAATCACAGCATTTGAATTACTAATATGGTAACACCCTTTCTACAAACTGAAAATGAAATGAAACTTAACAACCGACCCAATTTACTATAATGATAATGCAGAGCGCATTCATATTACAAAGATAGAGGAGTTGTATTGGGTTGTATAGGTACCATCATGAGAACGCCATAAGTATATATGGAGTGCTGGAGTGATGATAACGGATAGTTGTTTGCATGAGTCGACTTGGGTCAAACGATCGTTTTATAACTTGGCTGATTCAAAAACAATGAATGAAATCATTTAACACTTGGCTCTCCAATGATTCACCACCTGTCCATTGCTCGTTGGTACTTGGCCGATTAGGAAAATGTTGGACCGATGATAAGGTTTGTTGGCCGATTCAAGAATGAGGAGTTAATAACAAGGCTTGAAGGGTGGTGTAGGAGAATATTTAAAAATCGTAGGAGGAGTATGGTGATAGGCTAGAGTGTGTTGGGAAATGACAGTAGTTAGGAATGTGACAAGGGTGATGGGTATAGGGATGTTTTTGAAATTGATCATAAGAAATCATAGTCATCATATTTAACACTAAAATAATCCAAGAATTTTAAATGTTAAAAATAAAAATTACAACAATACATTACACTATGTTGGTTGATCAAGAGTTGAGTTGGCATGCATAGGTAGGACTGATCTTTATTGTCCAGATATGACTAATCTTCACTGTCCATAACAGGTCCCTTCTGAGATGAATTTGGATACAACAGGTCCCTCTAAGATATGGAGAATGTTTGTGCAGCTTTTTTTGAAATCTGAAAAAGAACTATGTGTGTGAAGCTTCCTTGATTTTTGGTATTGATGGAGCCTTGATGATAAGCAACCTTTGAAACTCTGTTGAAACCTTGTTGAAGCTTTGTTGAAGTAGCTTGAGATGGCAGTCTTTAACAGGTCCCTTTGATGTTTGTTGAACAGGTCCCTCTAATATTGGTGCTGGTAACATAGTCTTCTGCACAGGTCCCACTACATATTGCTTGAACAGGTCCCCCCGATTAGAACAAAGACAAAAAGAACTTCTTTATTGAAATACTGAAGTGTTGAAACAAACTCTTTGAGAATTTACAATGAGGAGATGAGATAAGGAAAACAAAAATGCTGATGCTTCTCCCCCACTAAAGCTTTGACTTGTCCTCAAGTCATTATTGAATCGATGAATCATATAGTAAACAAATAGAACAAGGAATTCTTACCAGCCAAAGAATTGGTTTTCAAGTAAGAATTCTGGGTTAGAGTGTGCCAGAGTCTAGTTTTCACATCTAAACCATTATTATTATATTATATATATATATATATATATATATTATATATATATATATATATATTATATATATTATATATATTATATTATATATATATAATATATATATATATATTATTTATATATATATAAGTTGAAATGAAATGAACTAAGGTAAAGATATCACAGCTGAAGGCTGACAATATCTCAACCTCCCTTTGCTGAGATATAGTTTGAAGAAAATCCTCCTTGGTGATGGGCCTATGATAGAGTTTCAACCTATGGCCATTGACAAGAAAGGGGTGACCTTCTCCATCAATGGTAATAAGCTTGACTGACCCATTTTCATAAACTTGAACTATTTCATATGGGCCCATCCAATGTGTGGTAAATTTGGCTTTATGATCTCTGAATTTAGAGTCAAAGAGTAAGGCCCAGTCTCCTTCTTTGAACTATTTCTTTTTGATGTGTGCATCATGCCACTGCTTCCTTTGTTTCTGTATTAGGAGTGTTGTCTCCTCTGCTTGCTACCTCATTTCATCTAGCTGGTTCAATTGTTGAATTCTTTCTTGTTGGGCTTCATTAAGATCAATTCCTAAATTTGTAGCCATCTTGTAAGTATGTATGTGAAATTCAATAGGAAGCATTACCTCTTTGCCATACACCAACAGATATGGTGTAAATCCTGTAGTGTTCTTCCACATGATTCTATAAGCCCAGAGTGCATCTTTGAGCTTTTTTATAGAAATTTTTGGGCACTTCAACCCCAATCACAAATGTGCATAAACTGAGGACTCTTAAGTCCCTAAAAGGGTTGCTTCACTATCTAAAGGAACAAGGTCAACTGATTACTTCATCTCCCAGAAGTTCTCCACTGAAAACTGCTCATAAATGGTCAAAACTAGACCATACTGAAAGCTCCATGCAAACGCTGTGATGCATATCACCTTCCCAATGTACAGGGTGTGATGCATATTGTTTTTCTCCTCTATAGGGTGTGATGGTCGGGAATGGACAAATGGCAGGGACCAAAATGCAAGGTGGAAGATCATGGAATCTTCTAGAAGCTTCCCCTCTCTTGCCACTCCATTTTCGACCAGGGATGAGTAAGAGATCTTCATTCTCCAAGTGGAAGCAGGAACTATCAGAGAGAAGACACTAATCAAGATCCCAAAAGATGACTCACATCTCTGTAATCATCTATATATGGATCCCTCATCACAGAGATCCAGAGGTTGGAATTTTGTAATCTATAGAGAAGTACTGTCAGTATTCTTGTGTACATTCACAGATTTGGGTGATTTTTTTTTGCTTGAGGTGAAAGAAGGGCTTCTTAGCTGGAGGGTGATGCTGGGTCAAAGCTGCTCATGGTTGTAATCCTCTTGCTACTTTTTATCTGAATAAAGATATTCTTGTTTCCTTCCATATGTTGGTGTACTTGTTTATGTGCTTGTATATGGTTAATGTACATCCGATCCTGCATTATTTATGAATTTAGATCCTTGTTTCTTGCATGGTAGTATGTTGTTGTGATTCTACAGGTCCTTTTGAAGCTGAGCAGACAAAGGGCGAGCAACAAAACTCTATCAAGAAGGAGAGGGAATCGAGCGCAAGACTCAGGTTGGCCCTCTTGGTTCTCCTCTCATCTATTTTCGTAAAAGGAATCAATAATATACTTTGATCGTTTGTTTCTAAGATAGCCACCCATCTTAGTGGGAATAGTAGCATCCGTGTGGACACAATTCCCTTATAACAAAATGGCGACTCCGTTGGGGAACGACTAGATTACTTGTTAGCCTATCTATCCTTGTTTCTTTTATAAAAATACAGACAGAGCCTGAAGTCAAGCCAACTAGCCTTTGAACTGCATTTGTCACACAAATGCAAAGTAGATCAATGTTGCTTCAATCAATCTTCGGGTTTTTGTTTATAAATTAAACAATAGATCTACAAGCAATCTAATTGCCCTGAGTAGTGGCTTTAGTAACCTCTTAAATCACCCATGTGTTTTTACATACATTGATCTCTACTTATTCAGCTTAAACACCTGAACTAAACTACAAAATGTGAGTGAAGTCTCATTCAAAGTCTCGCACTGTAACCATCGCACCCTTCCTTCAAGGCATCCTGTATGCATCGCACTTCCCGAATGGAGTAACTGTGTTGCATACTGAGTTCACTGTGTAACAGGTGCGATGGTCAGGGAGGACTGATTTTACCCTCTGACTGTGGATTTTTATCACTGTTTTCAGTCTTATTCAAGAGCTTTTGCTGTCTGTAATCAGTGTGCTTCTATGAATACCCCCTTCTCTAGCATTATTCCACCTCCTTAGTGTAAAGAACTATAAATTGTTTTTATGTATTGTGCATTGTTTTAGTTCTCTTTTGCAAAAAATAACATAATCGAACTGTCGTCACTCGATCTGAAAGTGTCGTAGCTGTCGTTTTCAATTTTAGAAAACAATCCCATTGTTTTAGATAGTTGATTATACGGTTATTGTTGCATAAGACTTGATTTACTAGTTTTAAAGTGTCAAAAAAAAAAAATCCGTTTCAAAATCGCAAAGTGTCTCTCTCGTTTTCACTTCGTTTTGAAAAAGAATTTTGTTGAGTACAGTCACTTTAAAAGTACTTTAGTTTTGCACATAGTTTTCTTAGTGTCATTTACACATTAAGGGAACTGAAAACCAATACATGCATGTGCATTTGCATCTTGAATGCTTGGCTTGATTTAGGACTGTGCATATTAGCGTGTGCTCTATGATCTGTGAAGAAAAGATGCTTGACTTTCTTCCCCTTAGTAGCTAGGATTTTCATTGCTGAAAGAAGATAAAACGTTTGTTTATCATCTTAGATTGCATTTAGGAATTATACATACATCACGTGGTGAACCTGAAAGGCAAACTGCTAAGCAAGATCAACTTAAAATAAATCTCAATGAATCTAACAACGCTTTGGAACTTAACGCAACATCTAGAGGTCTAGGCTAGAGACGTATTCCAACATCGTAAAGCCTGGTAACTGTTGCTTTCAGTGCTGGTTGGGTGATTCCTCCACTCTGAGGTGATAAGTGCCAGTACGGACTTGTGCTCCAACGTACCATCGCGTATATATTGGGAGACCACTATAGGCTACATCCTTTATCCTTAGGAAGCCGTGTCTGCCACCCTATCAATCGTAATGCAACGAACACAGCATTCGAGAAGACTGACTACCATACTGTAAAAAGTATTCTGCAGTTTTACGATTGGTTTCGTAATCCTCTCTGCCTAGATCTCCAGAGAAGTCCATTTTTCTCCTTTTCAGACTTCTTAAAGGAAAAGGTCCTTTGAGTGCTTGTCACTTCAAGCTCAATAAAAATTGAAGGCGACTAGAGTCATCTTTTGTTTTTTCTCGACTCTTTAAAATTGAAAAAACAAGTTGTGTCAAAGCATCTAAAATTCATTTAATTCGAAAAAACATTTTCCCTTTTATTTTGAGTTGATCAAGTAATCCGCAATCGTGGAAGAAATTCAATCAAAACCCCGTCATTCGCGGATACTTACAAGTCAACCGTCGTTGACTCCGGAAGAAAAGCCATTCTGGATGAAGCGAACTCGTTTAACCAAATCAAAGTCTCCTAGGTTGATTGGAGCAAGCACTCCAACATCCTCAGGGACTTTGGTTACTCCGAACATTTCTGGAATCCCTGCCTCTACGGAAGAAATTCCGCAACAGCAAAAAGGCATTACAACTGATCCTAGTGTGACGATCAACACCTCTATTCCTGAACCGGTCCCATCTACAGCCGATTCAGAAGGTGTTACTCCCCAACCATCTGTTGCTGCAGAACTTACATCTTCTTCGGCACCAGAAATATTTTACAGACCTGACGGTCTGCCTCTTCCTCTTGGATTGATTGCCATAGAAGAGATTGTGGAATATCCTCCATCTAGCGCGCCAACGCAACTTGGAGCTGGGATCGCCCTATATCCTTCTTCATCAGAGAATATTCACCCACCCTCGAAAGTTCCTAAAGAATTGCTAAGGAATCTTTTGGATAGACTTAACATGTCTGAACAACCGTCAACATCAAGGACTGTGTCACTCGACACAGCAACAGAAGAAGCCCCTTCTGCTATTCCGACAATGTTCACCAGCGTGCCATCTGTCCCAACCAGTTTTCAATCACTAGATGGAGTCCATCCTGGGACTATTTCGACAGTATGGATTGTTCCCGTTTGTTCGTCCGGAATTATATCTGGAATCTCTTACGTTGAGCCTCAACAAATTGATCCATCACAAGGTTAATTTGGGCAAAATGGTCCCCAAAGGCAAATTATTCCTTTGAGCACTAGATTACCACCATATGGAGGGCCATATACCCTTTCATTATCTTCCCCAGAAGGACAACCATGCGTGAGTTCGCAACAAAATTTGGGTTATGCTGGAATCACAACTAGCAGTTGGATACCAGTCCTATCTCAACAACCAAGAGTTGTATGCTCCATACAACAAAGTACACCTATGACAAACATTCCCACTACGCTGGCTATTGTGGCTGTATCGCAAGTACAAGCGTCACCAATAGTATGTCAACCTCAAGTTTCGCAGGTTGCAATACAACAATCCCTCGTACCTCCGACACAACCACAATCACCCACTAGTGGAATGGCACAGGTTCAAATGGGGAACACCAACCCCCATCTTGGTCAAACAGTTAGTGCTGGACAACAGTCCATGATTTCACAACCATGGCTGGTGCAATACCAACAACCGCAATTCCAGAAACCTTACCAAGGATATGAGAAACAAGTCTTTGTGAGTAATGGGCAGCCGTATCAACCATATCATAATGGTTATGCCCATCAACCTTACCAAAGTTACCAACATCAAATGCATTATGCTGGTATGCAAAGACCGACTGCTCAAACAATTCCCTCTTATCCTGGGTATGCTCAACCAAGCCTAAATCAACAGTTGCCCTTCGTGGCAACTCTAGAGTTACCAGATCTAAGTCGACTAACGAACGATCCAATTGCCTAAGCCCCTTGGTGGCCGGCGATCCCGCATAAACTTCCATCGAACATTCCTAAATTTAATGGAAATTCGGGCGAAGACCCATCGAATCATGTGATGACCTTTCATCTATGGTGTTCATCAAACACTCTCAATGATGATTCGATTCGGCTTCGCCTCTTTTAGCGCACGTTAACTGGTCTGGAAACAAAAAGGTATATCGAACTGCCTAGAGCTTCATTTGATAACTTCAGTACCCTAGCCACAACCTTTTTAACCCATTTTCAATTACCTATCAGGTACGAAACAGGAACTGAGCTGCTTACCAATTTTAAACAAACAACAGCCACTCACATATCTGATCATATTCATGAGTGGCAGTGTCGTCGTAGAATGGTAAAAACATATGTTCCTGATCAGCTATTGGCTGAATGGTTTATTAAGTCACTGTTACCCGCCATTACAGAAGATGTGGAAAAGGGGGGAGTCATCACTGAAGAGCAAGTCATTGCTCGTGCACAATATCTAGACTTGATCTATACTCAGTCTGGCACGCTCTACAATAAAATCCCTGACGCTCCTAGACCAGAATTCTACGTCCCTCCGCCTCCTAAACCAAACAAAGACTCTCATGCCGGCGATGGTGTGATAGGCATGACAAGCACTAAAACCACAAAGGCCACATCCAAAAAGGCCCACACAGTTTCGAGTCAAGGTGTAAATGATGAACTTCTAGCCTCAGAAGTAAATGTTGTGTCAACAGACAAAGGCAAAGAAACCAAGCAACCAGGAGGCAGGAAGAAAAAACAAGGGAAGAAGAAAAACCAGGGAGACTCATCTCCTAGGAAACCTTCTGCAAACCCTTCTGGAAATGTGAAACCCAAGACTCCATGTCATATATGTGACGAGGATCACTGGACACGGGACTGTCCATTTAAAGAAGAACTTAGAAAATCTTTAAAAAGTTCAAAAACCTCGCCTGTATTGATAGATCCATTTCCAAACCCAGGAACGAATATGGTTGTTAACGAAAATGCTTCCTCGTCCCAAGTGCTAATGTTATCAGTCTCGAAGAAACTAAATGACACTCTTATAATGACAAGGAGTAAAGATTACGGGAATCCACAGATGTTGAACAACAAGGACAATGACCAACCTAGTAGTTCAACAACGACTTCAACAGAAGTCGTGCCACCCATCATTCTTGAATTAACAATAAAACCACCAAAGGGAGTAGTACACAAATCAAAATTTAATCCTCGTGCCCGGCAGCACAACACATAATATAGTGGAAGGATTAGCTCCATCGCATCGCGCGATTCCGAACTCTTGAATGCTGCAAACTGCCCTCCCAAAAGCAGGCTTTATTACAGCAATAAGTGGGATTGACCCAACGGATTCCAATCTTGTATCTTTCAATCATAAAGGATACGACCCTCAGTTACCAACTCAACTAGCTTTCCTCATTCAAGTGAAAGCCCTCAACAAAACTGTTCATAGAACAATTACTGACGAGGGAGCATCCACATGTATCATGTCGATGAGTTGCTGGAAAACTCTTGGGTCTCCATCTTTGTCGCAATCGTCAACAACATTAAAAGCATTTGATGGACGAACGTACACCATGTATGGGATACTAAGTAATTTGCAAGTCGAACTGGGGGGCAAAACAATAGAAATCGATGTTGAAGTCATCGACGGAAACCTTGATTACAACATCCTACTGGGAAGACCCTGGATATATGCCATGGCAGCGGTTGTGTCGACCTACTTCAAGAAAATTGCATTTCCTTCCCAAGGAGGAATTACAATCATCGACCAACAAACCTTTCTCCCCAATAGTTCGCAAATTACGAGAAGCATTCCAATGATCCACGGAAGCCCTAGCATGCTTCATAATATCGGAGTAGGCCTACTAAAAGACCCTACGTTAATGGGAACCTTTACCCTACCGCCTCCTACCAATTTGGCAGAAGTAGCTAATGTAGAAACCTGCAATATGATATCTTCCATTCAAAAGATGTCAGAAAACGATATTGAGATGGATCATTTGCAAGTTTTGCCTCTAACTCTGCTGCAAATATTATAACTATCAATGTTCTCAGCATGGGAGGCAAACCAGGATCAACACTCGTCAAACATTTGGATTGATAGGTCTAAGGAATATGGCACCCCTTCAGATCCTTGGTCGCAAGTACACCTTACGGACGAAGGAATCATTCAATCAATGATGATAAATGGGGCACCATGGGAAGATCACCACCATCATTCCCATCTTCCGACTTGTAAAGAAGATAATTCCAGCAACCTACAACATCCTTCAGTATTTGACTTTCTGACGAATACTGTAAACACGGTGGATTCCGAAAGAAACCTATCCAATATCGAAGAGACTATTGCCATAAACATCTTGACCAAAACCGATGTTGTAGAAAACATTCATGTTGGCAAATCGTGTTCTTCATCCAAATTGGAAATATATAGCACTCTCTTTCGCGAGTTTAGAGATGTCTTTGCTTGGTCATATGATGAAATGCTAGGTATCGACTCGAGCATAGTTGAACACGAGATTAAGATGTATCCAGATGTCAAACCGGTACGACAACGGCTAAGGTAGGTGCACCCCAAGAAAGCCGTTGCCATCAAAGCGGAAGTCGAAAAACTCCTCCATGCTGGTTTCATTTGCCCCGTTCCTCTAACCGATTGGGTATCGAATATTGTTCCTATGATGAAAAAACAAGGAACAATTAGAGTGTGCATTGATTACAGGGATGTAAATCAAGCTTGTCCAAAAGACAACTACCCTACACCCTTTATCGACCAGATTATTGATGAATGCGCCGGATGAGAAATATTTTCATTCATGGATGGATTTTCTAGGTATAATCAAATAAATATCCGCCCACAGGACCAGTCAAAGACTGCATTCATTTGTCCGTGGGGCACATTCGCATATCGCAAGCTACCCTTTGGTTTGAAGAACGCAGGGGCGACTTTTCAGAGAGCAATGAGCTATGCTTTCCACGACATCAAAAACATTGTTCAACCTTATCTCGGCAATCTCCCAGCTCATTCGCGAAAGCAGACCGATCATCCGCGCCATTTGAGAGAAATATTTCTACATTGCCGACACTACAAGATAAGACTAAATCCACACAAACGTGTGTTTTGTGTCAGTTCTGGTCATTTACATGGCTTCGTTGTCTCAAAGGATGGGATTTGTCTTGACCCTTGCAAGGTTCAGGCAATCATCGATTTGCCTCCACCTTCAGGCCTGCTTCAGATTCAGAAACTCCAAGGGAAAGCAAATTTCCTCAGGAGGTTCATTCCAAATTACGCTGAACTAGCTAGAGGTTATACTCGTCTATTGAAAAAGGATGTACCCTTCGTTTGGGACCAGGTCACGCAAGCCTCCTTTGAGGCTTTAAAGAAATCTCTACTACAAGCGTCATTAATGTATGCTCCTGATTATCAAAAAGACTTTAACCTGTATCTGGTTGTAGCAGATACAACCATAGAAATGGTCTTAGTTCAAGAAAACAATGGAATTGAACATCCTATATATTATTTAAGCCGAAACCTAAATTATATAGAAATAAAATACTCATATGTTGAAAAGCTAGCCCTCACAGCTGTTCAAGCAATACAGAGATTTCGACACTACGTCCTCTTTAGGAAAACTACCATTTTGTTAGATTGCAACCCCATGACTTATATATTGTCGCGACAGTTGCTGGGGGGCAAGTATTCGAAATGGATAGGAATTCTCCAAGAGTTTGATTTGGAATTTAAAAGATCCAAATCAAAGAAAGCTCTGGTATTCGCGGAGTTACTATGCGATCTCCCATCATCATCCAACGATGCGACATCCAAAGAAGTAATCGTGAATGAAAATTTGTTTCTGATATCTTCAAGCGATTTGTGGTACGGAGATTTAATCATTTACCTCCAGAAGGGTGTGATGATCCTAGGGCGAGTTCTTCAAACCCCAGGGGCTCAGTAGAACAGGGAAATGAGCTCAAAATCCAAAATGAAAGGCATGTAACGAAAGAGCACAAGTTTAGCTCCTACCTGGTCCAAACGGTGTCGAGAATCGTCAACAGAATCTCCCGGAATCCGTTGGTGAAAATCAGGGGGGAAAGCACCTCCAGAACTCCAACAAACCAAATTCAAATGAAATGGTAAAATGAGAGGTAAAAGTCACTTTTAATTTACTATGTACGTGATTCAAGTAAAATATTAGTGTTTTAACTCATTTCTCATGCATATGTTTTCATTTCTAATCGGTTTGGTGAAGCAAATAAATAGGTAGTACTATCTTTGAAGGAACAAAATTTTAAGGGTAAATCAAAAAATCAATGACCATCATGGCGAGCAATGTTGTCGCAGAGTTCAAGCTTGTTAAAAAATAAACTCTCCACGAGTAGTTTTAGCGCATAGTTCATGCTCGTTAAAAAATAAACATAAGTCATGAGCAATGTTCTCCCCACGTAAGCCATTAAAAATGAACAGGTAAATAACCAACTGTGAAGCCTATCACAACTTTGGAGCCTTGGTCGTGTTCTTGCCATCACCTCCACTCTGTTTTTTAGCCGATCATTCACCCCCATATGATTGTTTACCCCTTCGAGGAACATCTGCGAAGAGTGATTCTGCTAGCCATCCTTGTAACAGTGTCGTGATTGGAAAATTCCAAACCTTACCTGGAATCAGCTTCTACCGAAAACCATCACTCGTTCCTCGAAAACGAGTCTTCTTTAAGCTCTTTTCACCTGACTCATAAAATATGAAAATATTGCCGAGCGATTGGCCTCTTCGGCTTGTTAAAAAGACATCGGAAGTGCTATCCTTCCTCTATATTTTAATCTTTTTGGACCTGAGGTATTATTACACAAAAAGATCGAGCACTTGTCTTGTTCGGCTCGTTAAAACTATCAAAAATGCATCCCTTTTGTATTATTTTACGCCTTTTCGAACTTAAGGGATTATACAACGAAAAAGAACCTTCGGAGTCTTCTTTCCATTTCTTTCAGACTCCCTAAAATTGAAAGAAATCGAGTTGTCTTTGTCGTTAAACTCGTTAAAACTAATAACGACAAACTCATCCAACAGGACGAGAACAAGTTTCACTATCGCTAGGCTCGCTAAAATATAGTGACAGGTTTTCCCGAAGGGCGGATTATAGAACAAGCATATGTTATCCTCCTCAAGATTGACAAAAATAAAGAGGTACTGGTCAGCAATGACTAGGGAAAATTGGGAAGAAAA
>APFE031040368.1:0-23039 GCA_000404065.3 Pinus taeda
ACACCAAGTTTCTCTTCAGTCCTGGTACATACTTGACATCGGTCAAGGTAAGGTGAGCTCCATGCTCCCTCTGAAAAATAAACGTGCCTACACCTGAGACACTATACTTCTCATCATTACCCATCCCTATGAGTATCTGGAGATCTTTCTCCTCCAAAGTACTGAACAAACTTTTGTCACCGGTCATGTGGAAAGAAGCTCCACTGTCAAGAAACCAACCACTTCCCATCATGGATGAAACCATGCATGCGAAGAGTGTGAAATCCAACTCAAACTGTGAAGCAAGTGCCTCACCTTCAGATCCTTCCTCGGATCCCTTCTTGGACTTCTTCTTTGGGCAATTAGTAGCATAATGGCCCAGCTCATGACAACGAAAGCATCTCACCTTCGACTTGTCAATATTCTTCCCATCATTGGAAGAACTGGATTCGGAAAGAGAAACCTTACCCTTCCCCTTCTTCGCCTTACTCGCTAAGGAATAGTTCTCCTCATCATGCATAGATGAAGAACTATCTCTGGTGCTCCGCCTGATCTCCTCCTGCACAAGATCTGACCATAGTCTTTCCCATCCTGGCAACTTCCCCCGACCATTGACAGAGTCCTGATAGGAATGCCAACTCTTCGGAAGACCAAGGAGAGCCAAGCTCACCAAGTCCTCATCATCGACAGTAACCCCCACACTTCCCAGCTCATCTCGACACTGAGTGAACTTCGTGAGATACTTGGGAATAATGTCACCCTTCTCGCATTTGATGTTTCTGAGTTTATCTTTGAGCGCCAGCTTCCTCTGATCGCTCTTGCTTTGGAATAATTCTGTTAATGATTTCCACATCAAATATGGAGTAGCCTTTCCATGGAGGCTGGACACAATGTGATCCTTCACCCCCTCCAACAGAATCCTTCGACATTTTGCAATCTTCTTTTGCCAAGCATCAGCTTGAGTAGCATCAGTAGGCTTTGGGATATCCGTATCTATGAACTCCTTCAGCCCATTATCATCCAATACTGCCTCCATCCTGTCCTTCCATGCAATATAGTTTGAGCTGCCCTCAAGAGCATACTCCAATCACAATCCGTTGAAAGACATTGATGCGTTGTCACCAAGAAAACACTGCTGCAAATTCGAATTCCACCAGCAACCAACTCAACCGCCTCGGATATAAGATTCGTGAGAACACAATATTTCTCGTACAGAGATTGACTGTATTGGCTTTGACCAGATATTTCACCTTCCAAAGGAAGGATGAATCCAGAGGCTACATGGCCCGATTACAGGCTCTGCCTAGAGAAATAGAATGTAAACACTTCCTGAATAGTAGATCTGATGATCAACAGCTCTGATACCATGTAGAAATTTTGAATAATTTAACACATATTCAATGGAGATTATCCTGATCATGTACTATTGCGGAAAACATACACAACACATAAGCTCCTCTACGTTGATCATCAATATAGCAGCATCAATAACAATAAAACATCAAGAGCATTCACACATTAACACAGTATGTATCCCGGGGAAAGCATCTCGCTAAAAACCCCAACTATCTGTATATTAATGATTGAGTCATGTAACATTACAAAGCACAATACTTATCACAAGTATCTCCACCTCTGTTACACACAATACAGCTCAGATCTGAATCAATCACTGGCTCAAATCTCCTTCGCTGCTTGCCTGCCTCTGCTGCTCAATACCTGCTCAAGAACTGATCATGATTCCAAGGCAACCACGTATTTACTTGGAAAAATCACGTGAGCACAAGCTACAATTTGGGCAAATACATGGGCAAACTCATTGGCATACTCAATCCCTTGATTGTGCAAGATCTGATGCACAACTATAGTCACAACTGATAGCAATCTGATTCTCTAACACCTGTCCCTGCTGAATTGAACATGCACTGACATGCAACTGAGTTAACAGATGTATTCATTAGTTGTATTATGAGTTAATAACTTTTGAATTAATTAATAACTAATTCACCCAACTCATCTCTAGTCTATTTTCCAGTTAGACTAAATACAACCAGTTTAACAAAGCTAAACTAAACACAACTCCATCAACTGCACCTCCAGTCCACTAAACTCAACTCACTTCAGTTCTAACTGAAGTCTTGCATGCAAATATCAGTCATCCCATAGGTAACCACGTATTTCCTTCTGGGATCTGCATGTACCACATCCGTAGCTCATCCTGAAGTGCTCCAAGAGAATAAGACAAAGTTTATAGTCTAAATATTATTATGAGCTAATAATATTTTACTGTTCTATTTTTAGACTGAGCAGTCACTCCGCTGTGGTGTCACTCCGCTGTGGTCTAAAAATAGAAGTCCATCTATTTTTTCCAACTTGATCAATCATCCATAAACAGCAACCTGCAATCCATATACATGATCCATATGTCTAAAAATAGACTTGCACCAAAAATAGCCTGCGGGCCCACTTAGTGAAGGCGACTCTTTTCACTAAACTCCATCATCTTGTTTCAATCTCAACATTTTGAATTTATTCTCTCACATGAAAATTAATCAAGGTCGGCCTTATCTCTATGTCATCTCAAGAAGTTCAAAAGACACATCTCTTGACCCCCATCGATTCCTATATATATAGGTTCCTCCATCTTCATTTACGACATCATAGACGTACAAAAGTCTTCTAAAATAGAGTGTGGGTCTAAGGTTAAGACATTCAGCAGTAGGAGTCGAGTTTGGGAGGAGGTTCATCTATGTTTGGGTTTCATTTTTATATAGAAGGAAGGCCATATTGACTGAGGATTATTGTAGCTTGTAAGGATACTTAGAGGATTTTTTCAAGGTTGGTTAGGGTTGTGTCCCATAGACAGGAGACCAAAATCAGTTTGAACCCATCTATACAATATTTTGGGCTCATTTATCTTCATAACAAGACCAACAATTAGAAGAGACTAAGCTACATTTATCAAAGGCCATTTGATGGTGTTTTTGGCACACATATGTATGGGTTTCCTCCTCATCTAATATCTACACTCCTAACAGAAGGTATATATATCCTAGAATAAAGGCCACAACATTGAAAATGAGTCTGAAGATATTATAGTAATGAACCTATAAACCCTTACCAAGATTTAGTCTATGCTATGTTTACCATTGCCCACTGAACAAGACAGATTGTGGCTACATAATGCATATTTGATCGGGGTGCTTATTTGGCTTTTGAACAATGGTCCTAGTTATCACATTTTCAATTTAATTTTGACATTAATTGTACTCATCCTCTGCTGAATGTTTGATAATAATAATAAGAATAATTGATCAAGGGTTTTCTCCATTTTGGGTTTTTTCCCTGGCCTGAGTCATATATTTTTGTTTTCTTGTCTTGTGTTATAGATCTGATCTGAAAATATATGAAAATAATACCAATATACCCAATAACTGTAAATAATCACCGAAATAACAAGATCTCAATATAGATAGAAATAATTCACTTTATTAATCAAACCCTTAAGGTAGGGCAACACCATAATTCACTCCTTAAGGAAGGAGAAGACTCCACAAGCCATATGCTTATTCATACCGTATTCCTTGACATCCCTCAATGGGGATTCTCTAGCTTCTATATAGGCCTCATACATACAATACCATGGGTCAATACCATGGTTCCCTCAATACCATCTATCTAATACCATGGGCCCATTACATTATTACTAACTTCTTGTGGTCCCTTACATGATATGGGTTAACCACCTTATTTATTACTATGGCCCATTCCATTATTAAATTATTCCCTTGGGTACCTCCCTTTGTACTCCTTATTATCCCCCCTAGGTATATAACATTCCACCCCCCTTAACATGTTTCGTCCCCGAAACATGGGAAGAACACAAATAATAAGATCTACTCAAAAGAGTAATTGACTGGTACCATGCAAGTGCATCTAGCCATCCAAGAGAAAGGTGAACCCTCGATCTCGCTGGTGCCTCGTTCACTTGAGATGGGCGTTGACCTTGGCAACTCTTCTGTGTTGATGTGTAGTAGGTGGATCTTCGCTCCTTTCTATCTGTCATGCGGGGGTTGTTGTCCTTGTGGCTAATTTGTTGCCTCTTGTTGATTGTTTTCTTGCAGGATGATGTGGGTGGTGATATGCTGAAGTTTTAACCCACGGTGTCTTTTTCTTTAATACACCACCTAATGGAGCTTGATTGGTATCTGGTACATGTTGTGGTGCTTGCTGTTGTTTTTTATCTTCCAATATTATTTCAACCACTGAGTCCTCCTCTGATGTATCAGTACCTGTAACCTTTTCTGCTTCAACCTCTGTTTGCGTTTGATTATCAACCATCAAAGGCTCATCATCTGATGTGTAAGTTTCATTAGAGCTTTTTGCTTATGCCTCCATAGTTTCTGCTTGGGTCTTAATGGAAATATCCTGCAATGTAATTTTCTTCTTTTTATACCAGAGCTTCAGGAATTTCTTCTGCACATTAATATTGATAGTACCCACCGATTCCATCCAAGTGTATCCTAAAAAAAATCCTCATTAGCCATATCTGAAGCATAAAAATCAGAATTCAATACATACTTGTCCATAGAAATCTTCAAATCTTTATAAACCTGAACGTCCTCATCATCAACTAGTCTGTTTTCAATGTGTTTTGCTGGAACTTGCAATTTTTTGCCAAATTAACATTGATAAAATTATTCTTGCAACTAGGATTTATAGATACAATGATCTTCTCCTTTTGAATCAATCCGTGAACCTGCAATAAGGATATACTAGTAGGAAATAACCCCACATGTTTCCCCTTTTCTTGTTTTCTAGCGTGGGACCATTTTCTAAAAGAAGTTCTTCTAGTTTTTCATGAGGAAGTTGCACCACTGAATCATCAAGTGAGTCCCACCATTTAGCAACTTCATCTTTTAGATTAAATAGCAGGCGAATTACCCAAAATTATTTGCGTCGAGATTTGTGATATTCTATAAATTCTTCACTAGTAGGACCCTTATCATTCCCTGTAAAAAATTCCTTGCTAGAAGCCATGAAGGTTTGGAAAAAAATTCCTGTACTTGGCTAAAATTTGAAATGGCCACAATTCCGTCAATATTGCTCAGAATCCCTATCATGACCTATTTTCAGAACATGGAAAAACCATTTTGTATATTCATATGTGGTAGAAATCTCGACCTAGGCACTGGAATTTCAAATCTTTGCTGCAAATATTTCGCCGTCACCAAAAATTCTGAACAAAGCGCTGATTTTAAATCAACGATATCTCCCTCATCCGGACTCCAATTCAACTGATTTTTTTTTATGAATTTGGATTTTTTTCAACAAAAAATCTATATTTGCAATTTTATTTTGAAGATTTTGCACCAGAACGTATAGATCTATGTCATAAACTCGCCGACCTGAAAAAAATGTCTACAACCCAACTGATTTTTTAAATCATCAATATCTTCCTCATCCGGACTCCAATTCGGCCGATTTTTTTTTGAACTTGGGCATTTTTTCACAAAGAATCCAAATTTACAATTAGATTTTGCCCCAAAACATACAGATCTACGCCGCAAACTCGCTGCCCTAAAAAAATGTTAGCAATACCACTGATTTTTAGATCAACGATATCTCATTCATCCAGACTTTAATTCGGCTATTTTTTTTTTGAACTTGGGTATTTTTCACAAAGAACCCAGATCCGCAATCAGATTTTGCAAATTTTACCCCAAAATGTACAATATGATCTGCAAACTCGCCGCCCCAGGAAGTTCCTGCAAAAAATTAAAAAAAAAATCAACTTTTTCCCAAGAAAGTGCTCTGATACCACTTGTTATAGATCTGATCTAAAAATATATGAAAATAATACCAATATACCCAATAACTGTAAATAATCACTAGAAATAACAAGATTTGAATATAGATAGAAATGATTACATTCTACATATGTACAACTCGAATCATCCATGCACATGGGATGAAAGCCTCACCAATGTCTAGCACAACTACAACAAAACTCTCCATAGCTCAACTGGCCACAGCCCCTTTAAGGTGGGGTTGGGATTCCAACCACTATGTCCCATTGATGTGGCCATACCATTTGTAGCAACTCAAGCAAATTCAGCTCATTTCACTTTGAATCTAACAAGGCTAACAACTTCATTGAGCGCATTTCACACATCCTCCAGTAGGTTTGTGACATATTAGATAGAGCCAATGCTAAGTACAAGCAACGTCATGATCAGCATCGGGTGCCACACAAGTTCCAGGTGGACGACAAAGTTTGGTTACATTTATAGAAGGAGTGGATTTTCTAGGCCCCACTGCAAGCTTCTTCTGCTCTAATATGGGCCTTACACCATCACTAAGGTTATAGGGTACAATGCTTTTTAGCTCATCATTCCACCATTCTTGGCTTGCAACCCATCGTTAATGTGGATCGCCTTCAATTATACTTTCCACCATTACAAGAAACATCATACATTACAGGAAATCTCACACCAACAAAGCTAAACCTAGACTGCGTGGAATAGGCCACAACATATTATATCATGGACACACATATCAAGAACACTCTCCTTCAAAAGATCCAACTGTATCGGGTTGTCAAAGTTGGCCAACTCCTACACCAAGGCAAGTGGCTCACCAAGGACCAAGTTCAGCAGAAGTTTCCCCATCTCATGGAGGCACTTAAGGCAATGGGGACCATTGCTTCTTAAGGGGGGAGGACTTATTTAAGTGGAGATTGGTGGCCACCCAACTATTCCACTAGGACCCCCACCATTGTTTATTTTCAATTCCTTAATTGTAGGACAACTTACTATTTTTGGTATCTTTTTGGGTCCTAATTTTTGGACCCATTTTGAGGGACTAAATAACATTTTTAGGGAAAAAAGAGAGACCAAAATAGACCCAAATTGGTGTGACCATTTGATTTTTCCCACCTCTTCGATATCTTTGAAACAAGGTATTATGATAACCAAATAGAGATCGTATGCCAAAGTTACGACCCCGAGAATTTAATGTACCAATTTACCCAAATGGGTCCATAGTTTTGGCACTTCATCGCCTAGGGTTATGTTTTTGGATTTTTAGGTTTCCATTGTTTCTCAATAATAAATAGACCTTTGAGCTTGAATGTAACATAGTTCAGCGGCATGTAGCTGCCACATCTCTTCTTGGAGATAAGCTACCATTGCCCAAGCTAGTTTATTTTTATTTATGTATTTAAGCATATTTCAGTTCTTTCATATTAATGAAATGAAGTTTTATTTTTGTTGCATCTCTATGTATATGGGTATTTATATATTTTTTTGTGTTCCTATTGTTAGATTCCTATGATAGGAATCAGTGGTATTGGTCTCTCACTATTCATTTTCGTTGAGTTAACCAATGAATCACTAGGTTTCATAGCCTAAAGGTTTGCTTATTAAAGATGTCATCAAGTCCTTGAAGTCTTGTGGTCAAAACTAGTCTAAGGTTGGGAAGGATTTTGTCTTGTTAAGCTCTGTAAAATTCCATGATGAAGTTCTTAGAAGCATCTTTCTAACGCTATATTCAGTTCTTCAAATTGACTTCTAGAGCAAAAGTTACAACGCATTGAAGTTTACTGTTCAAAAGCAGAAAACAAGTGAAAATGCCTAACTGTTGAAATCTTGCATCCCGTTGTTCAAAGAATCATGGCTATATCAGTGGTTGGAGGTCTTGCATATCCACAATCGAAAACTAACATTTTACAAGGGATGGCAAGATGGTCACATCTCAAACGTGTTGATATTTGGGATTGCAAGATATCGGATATCGATGGTTGGGGATACAAGCAATATCAGAGATTGACAATCGGCGGTTGCAATGTGTCAACCTTAACAAATCTCTAATTACAATAGAAGTGTCGAGAATAGGCTGCTAGTGATAAAAAGTGTCGGGAATAGGTCACTAATGTTAAAGTGTGGGTAAGGGCTTGAAGCAAATAACAAAGGATTTCATCGCAAAACAGAGAAGCTCAAGTCGTTTCTCTCTCCTCCCAAAGAGACATGTGTTAGTAAGAAACTGGATCCAATAGAGTACACATGCAAAATAGTGGTTGGAACAAATAAGGAACGTGTGTCAGTCAGTGATTCATTATGATATGCCACATGGAATATTACGTTAGCAATGACGTGGTGGTATGGTCAACACGTGGCATGCAAATTCATCATTTTCAGCGTCCTAAGGAAGCATTTCAACGTGACATGTTTCACCACTCACAAGGCGACACATGGCAGAGGATGGCATTAGCAATCAACGATATAAGGTTGAGGCTTGTTGTGAATTGGATTGAAACATCTAATTTAAAACCTCTGGAGAGCGGCTCCAATAAGAGGGTTGAACATGGGGACATGAAGAGTCACAGGACTAGGTGCTAAAGCAAAAAAGGTGATCAGCATTCAGTGATCGGTGGATGTGGGTTGCATACCAAATGGAACTATCGATTAGAGATCACTGGGAGAGTAGCTCTGATACGAGGGCTAGCTTATGGTCACGTGAGGAGTCGAAGCACCAAGAGCTTAACACATAAAAGGTGATCTGAATACGCAATTAGAAAAGTAAACATGTTGTGCACCAAAGAACATCCACTGATTGGAAATCATCGATTGAGGGGGCTCCGATGTGAGAGCTAGCCCATGGTTTTGAAAGGCATAAGGAACTAAAGGTCGGGGCTATTAACCAGCCATTATCGCATATCAGCGTTCGCAACTTTTAGAGTGTGCGACCAAATGCAACACTATGAAATCACTGCTTCCGATATTCTAATATTACAAAAGACCAGATGTATATGATTAGGTCCCACGTGGGGACTGTTTATAACATGGTATTCTAAAGAATCGGCCCCCTTCCAAGCCAAAGGGTTTAACATATCAAAAGTCTTTGGCGCTGAGTTTCCACCTAAGCCTCAGGGGCTAGACATATCGGAGAGTTTCACACCTCGCGCAATTCAAAGTGGCATGCAAATAAAAGCTCACATATAATAAGCCTCGATCTTCCCTCTGGTCGCAAAACTGAGAAATGCATAAAGGAACTAAGGCGAAGGCTTTACATCCTGTCCATGGTCATGAATTTTTATTCTTCCATGTTTTATGGTTTTAACTAATCGGAAGTGACCCAATAACACATCAGGAGGATTTTTAGCAGGATTTTTGGCACCATGGCAGGAAGTTTGGGATATTTTAGAGAACTACGGGCAGATGAGGATGAAGATGATTTTCTGAGTTAATGATGTTCATGTAATTAACCTCAATTTCATTCTTTCCATTGATAAAATGCACCTTTGATCCACTTATATGGATGAAATGCAATGCATCTAGCCTTTGGCCGAAATAGTATTTAAATTCTAAATGTATAATTTAATAAGGGGATGGAGAATTTCTGACAGGAAGATGCATTGTATGTAAACATTTTTAATAAAGCTCAAAGCAAACTTTTCTATTAGTTTCATATATTCCTGTGGTGTGTGGTTTCAAGTCTGTGTTTCGTTTGTGTTAAATTAATATTTATTTCTGAAACTATTGTCTTGAATTCATCCTTAGATGCTCGGGATAATAGTGATCTTATACATGATTGAATTCTTTATTGCCCTGTCATGTTTCTTCTAAATACTTGGCCATTTCTTTTGCAATAGAATTCATAACCATATGCTATGTTGCATTTTTTTATAGCACCATTGACCACTCTTGGTAGATCTGATGCTTTGGTTATGACCTAGGGCAATGCTTCCTTTCCAAACTTGGTCTAAATTGTAAAAAATAGTGTTTTAGTTCTCCTACGCTACATTTCCATGTGTTAAAAGCGTGTACACGCGCGTCAATATATACCCAACCAGCGTATAGGTGTTAAAACACTAAAAAATAATAAATTTCCTTAAATTCGGGTGGATTTTATGGGTTTTACCTGTTACTCACCTACTATAGCCTGTGGCCCAACTGTTTCCCAACTGAAAAAAATAAAATAAAATAAAATAAAATAAAATAAAAACTAAAAAATAAATAATAAAAATAAATTAATAAATAATAATAATAATAAAAATAAAATAAAAAAAAAATAAATAAAATAAAAATAAAAACAAAAATAAAATAAAATAAAAATAAATAAATAAAAAAATAAAAAAATAAAAAATAAAAAAATTTAATTTGGAGAAGTATAAATAAGCCTCCATGCGAAGGCCTAAAGGGGAGAAGAAATGAGATATTAGTATTATAGTTGATTGAACCCTCATTGAGTCTGAAGAAATCCCTGTGCCTTCTGCACTCCCGAAGTTATATGACACCTTATTTTCCTCTTTTGAGATGTCCTTCATCCCTTTTATGACATCCTTGTGTCTATCGATGGAGGAAGATTGGTGAGGTCGGGACAGGACGAATCCAGAGAACGGTTCCACTTGGAGCTGGAGGAAGACTCGGTTTGTAGTTTTCCACCTTTCATTTAGTTTACATCAATAAAGAAATGTTGTTTTGTTCCTAATATTTATCTTGTTTATGCATTGATCCATGTTGTGATTTTCTTATAAATCTCATATTAATGTGTAATTCCTCATTTTCTTATATGATCTAATATGTATATCATGAACATGCTTTCCATTACTGTTGTTGTATATTCTTTGCTTGAATAAGTTATAGGTTTTAAAGGTGTCATAAAAAGAGAAGGCTTTGGACCCTACGAGATTGACCCCGAACATAGGACCTCCGAGTAAGGACACTTCTTCCCAGTTCAGTAGTTTAAGAATTTAGATTGTTTGTCTTTGCATTTCTTGTTGTTGTATGCCCTTTGCTCTGTTGGGGTTTTCAACCCAAGGACCTAGGGTGTTCCCACCCGCAACAGAATTGGCAACTCTGTTGGGGAAAACATAGGCTTGTTTTTCCTAGTTTGGGTGGTTTCTTCTTGATCAAGGATTGTTTTCTTGATTTCTTGTTTTTACAGTGTCATTGACTTATAAGCTTCCCAGGCATCAAGTCTGACCTTCTAGATCAGGCCTGGATTATTTTTTCTTAGTTGATCCTTTTACACTCGTTTTTCTTGGGATACAGTCACGTATAACATGTAAGTTTCCTCAAATAGACTCACATATACGTGAGTTTCCTATGTTTTAAACGTGTGTGTGCATGCTTTTGTGTCTTTACACAGTCGTGTATACATAATTTTGAATTATTTTCAAAATGTTTTTCCCAGTTAGGTATGTTTCCTAGTGACTTCCGCTTTTTTCTGGTCATCCACTGTCTGTAGAACTTTGTTCTCTTGTCATTTTTTGATTTCGAATCTCCTTCTCAGTGAAAAGCCTAGTTGGCCTAGAATTTCTTTTTTAGTAAGGTTTTGGTTTGTGTCTTGGGTTCAAGGCTTATGTCAGAAGTTCTTGGATGTTCTGGTTTTCCAGAACAAGAAATTGGTTTTGATTTCGTTTATAACCCAAATTTCAAATTGCTTTGCTTTGCTTTCCCTTTTGGTTGACCTTGTTGTCGCAATTTTTGAGTGTCTCTTGGAAATATTGAGAGTATTTCTTGATATTTTGTCAGTTTGTTGAAGTATTTTACTACTATAAATATCAGTTTGTATGAGTTTGCAGTCTTTCTTGTTTCAAGTTTCATTTATTAATGAGTTTTATAACTTGCAAGGTTTAAGGACTCTTTGTGCTTGTTTATTGATCTTTTAAATTTAGTAGTCTTTTTGTGACCTCGAAAATTTCTTTGGGTTTTTAAAAGAAAAAAAACAAAAACATATATTTTTCCTTTCCTTTTCTTTCCAAGCATTTGGATTTTTTGGCTTCTTTTGTTTTTGTTTTTGAGCAATTGTAAACTTTGTCAATTGGTTTTTCTTGGTTTCAAGGGAAGCTTTTCTTCGAATGCATTCCCTCTTTATAGTCAAGTTGGCCTATTCATCTTGTAAAGGAACACGTTTCTTCTTGTATGAGCGTCCATGCACCATCATTATAGTTTGAATTAAGATAGTTTTCTTTGCAGAAATTTTAGTCTCTTTTTTAGATTTTGAGTGTGTGGAGTGTGTTTTCTAGAAAATAAAAAAAAAAAAATTTGCTTGTACAAGTTTATTCATAGAACTCTATATAAATCCCCTTTCATTGAAGAAAATAATTGCATTTGCATGTAGCTATGTTTCTATTGATTTCTTTTGCGTCAAAACATCATAAGTTTCACTCTCATTTTACCCATGACTTAAAGAACAACCTCTTTAAAATCAAGTGCTTTAATAAAAATAACTAGAACTTTTTAATTTGTCATTAACAACACCAACAAGTTTAATTTCTTTAGGGCATTGGAATAGGTGAGTGGAGAGATTAACTCTCAAAGGCCACTCAAACTATCAAACATAGATGTTGAATAATGAGTGAAATCTAGTGTCGTTAGAAAGACCAGGAAAGCTCTCTGACTAGGAGTCAATCACGAGGGAGAGTGAAGACAAGGAAGAGAGACACCCCCTCTCCTACTTGTTGGATCCTGCCCTGAGACTGTTCCACCCAAATTTTGATATGAATTAGTGCCCTTAGTTTCTATTCCTAGGGATCAGATAGGTGGTTGCGGAGGGGAATCCCGTGGCACCTAAGGCAGAAGTTGCATCACATTCATTAGTACTTCTAAAGGGTACCCTTGCGAATATTGGGTGATTTCACCAGCAAAGGATTTTGTCTGCAAGTTAGTGTAATTGTTTCTGTTAACTTCGCTAGTAGGCCTGAACCATCATTATCCCAAACTATTTTCAGAAGGTCCCTTACTTTACTTTCTTGTACTTTGGTGTCTGGTCCTCATCAACTGGAGTGGAAATACTTGGAAGTTGCTTGATTGGTTGCATCTTTAGGGAATTTATAGTCTAGTGCTCTTTGCTCTTTGGATTTAGTTGGAATTAGGTGGATTTTTCTTGTCACTTTTGGACCTTAGATTCTAAGTGATTGACCTACCACTCCACCAATCTAGAAAGGTTGTTGATATTTCTTTTGAAAGTTGTGGAGTTTCCTCCTTAAGGGAAAAGGTTTTGATTGTACATCTCTCTTCCTTGGAAAGTCATTTGTACATTCCTGTAAGGGAAGGATCTGTGAATAAGTTTTCTATGGCCAATATTCCTGTGGAAACCGACCAAGGTAGCTTTCCAAAAAGAGATCCTTGTGCTTTTCCTTTCTTTGGAAATGTTGGTACCCCCTTGATGGCCACTTTGAATATTTTGGGATTGAATGTTGGACTACTAGCTTAGCTGTGGTCCACTCCGAATATTCCAGATGTTCTTGAAACTTCTCAAATGAATGATTTATTTCAAGAGAATCAAATGGGTGTTAATTGTTCATATTCTTTTATAAAGAAATATGGGATTCCTCTTTCTCCTCCCTCTTGTAATAAGAGATCTAAAAAGAAGAGAAAGAGTAAGACGAAGAAGAATAATAGTTCTATCCATGCATCATCAACCTCCTCTAGTCATGTTTGAGATGAGCTTTCAGCCGCTGCAAGTCATGTTGGGGCACAAGTCTAGTCACTACAAGTCATACTAGCAATGAATCATAATCAACCTCTGTTATTCATGTTGGAGATGAGCTTTCATCCGCTGCAAGTAACATTGGGAGCATAAGTCTAGTCACTGCAAGTCATACTAGCAATCAACCATCATCAACCTCTGCCAATGATGTTGGAGATGAGCTTTCAACCACTGCAAGTCATGTTGGGAGCATAGGACTAGACACTACAAGTCATACTAGCAATGGGTCACCTACCTCTATGAGTCATATTTTTTTTGACTCACCTGCTTCTGTGAGTAGGGCTGGGGGAACAAGTCCTATATCTCTTAAGAAAGAGTCACGGACCTCTACAATTCATGTTGGGGACTCTCTGCAAACCACTACTAGTCATGTTGGCGGAATGAATATTCATCAGAAACTTAAGCGTAGAAGTTTTAAATCTAAGTTCCCTTGTAACATATGTAAGGGAGACCATATTACTCATTTTTACCCTGGTATTCCAGAGGTACAAAGGATATGATCTAAGTCTGAAGGTTCTTCTACTCCTAAATCTATTGTGGTTTCTCAACAGTCTCATCAACCATCAGTTGCTGAGTGGTCGAGCCATTGCAATCTCTGGCCGATTCCACTCCTCTTTTGGGGGGTGAATTCCCTAACAACAGAATCTTTTTTATTTCTAGTACAGAATCTTCTATTCTAGTGGGAATTCCGGTCTCTTTGAATTTTCCCCTTCCAAGTTCTAGGATTGTCTCCTTTGATTGCGATAATCTTGTCGAGCCTTGTCTTCCTTCCGCTGCACCTTTCCAAATATAGGTTAGAGCTAATTGCCCACACTTCTATCAATGTATGGTGTATGAAGGATCCTCTGCAAGTATTATATCCTCCTTGACTTGGAAAACTTTGGGTTCTCCAAATTTGTTGACAACTGATAGTCAATTGTTAGCCTATGTTAGAAGACCTAGTGAATCTATGGGTGTTCTTCCTAAATTTCCTATTAATTTAGGTGGGAAAATTGTTTTTATTGATATGATGGTGGTTGATCACCCTTTAGACTTTAATATGCTATTTGGGCATGATTTTGTCTATGTTATGAATGTTGTGGTGTCTTCACTCTTTCGAGTGATGTGTTTTCCTCATAACGGGAATATTTTCATTGTTGATTAGCTTGCATCTGATAATCACCACCCTAATTCAAATTTACTACATGATACGCCTTGGTGTGTTCCAAGTGTTCAAGTAGACTTTAACCCACCAGGGGTGAACTATGTGGCATTGAATACTCAATGTTCAATTGCTTCTTAGAAGGATCCTTTGAACTATTATTTTCCGTCTTGGTACTTGGTCCCAGAACTTGACGAAGAGACTCTTCTTATGGGGACATGGGACCCATTAATTACCTCTTTTGATCCTTCTAGTTCTCATGATTTCTTGGAGATTTATTTTCCTTCACAGGAGGAAATTTTTGAAGCCATGAGTTTTAAATACCAAAGGAGTCCTCGGCCTGAGCCCTGCAAGGGATTTGTCCAAAAGAACTATTATGTGTAAGCCATAAGGCTGTGTGGTTCCCTGTACCATATTGTACATATAAGGTACGCATTTTCAAGTTGTGTATTCTATAACACAAGCTTTTATCTAAAGTTTATATATGGGATGTATTAACTTCTTGTCCAGTGTTCCTAATTATGTCTACAAAACTTGGAAGATTTCTCCTTTGGAAATTTTTATGGTTGATCCACTCTGATAGGTATCGATTCTCGAAACTGGCATATAAGTTAGGTTTTTCACCTGCATTGTGCATTTATCAATTTCCTCTCCCATTTTTGACTTAGGATCAGCCCCACCAAGATATGATGTGGAACCTTCTCATTGCTTAGAAGTGTCATGACTTGTGTCGTAGAGCCTACCTTACCATGGGCGCCCTAGATAGTACCTTGTTGTCACTTGGCACCCATGCTAAACTTTCGTTCTTATGCTCAGGAGTTCTCTTTAGTCCTACCATGCCTTGTGCATTGAAGACTTGTTTTCTTACTTCTTTGCAATTTTTCTGGCTTTATACCCTAGAGGCTTCTTTGTGTTGAGTTGTATTGTTGCATTGCATGTTGACCATTTGTACCTTTTTTCCTTGAGCCAGCTTCACTTAGACTCATGTTTAAGCCATCTTTTGAACATGTCTTCTATGCAATCGACATGGAAATCACTTAGCCTCTGCAATTTGATGCACATTTTTACCTATGGAAAGAAGATTCCTTTGAGTTTCATTCACCAATTTCATCACCTTGCATTGAGCATAAGAATGTTCCCCTCCTAGGAACTAGTGCATCTATATTTGGACACTCATTCTTTCCACTGTACTATAGTATTCTTTTATTCTTTTTCAGGCTTCATGAATATGAAAATACAATATATATATATCTATATATATATATATATATATATATATATATATTATATATATATATATATATATATCCCAAAAAGAGCAGGAATGGGACATTATTTCCATAATTGATGGCAGCTAGAGTCAGTTGTGTCGCCCTTGAACAAAGCACTCAAAAAATAAGTCTTTCCTCCATTGGGATGGGCTTTAGTTTGACTTAGAAGAGCCTTAACCTTGTTACTGATTCAGTACTCCTCCGATTGTTATCTCTTCCAATCATACGGAGAGTTTTCTTATGCCTCTTGCATGAAAAAATTATACAAAGTTATCATATGTTGCCATGTAGTCACAGTTGAGTCGTGCTTTTGTTCAAGTGAAGTAAACCTGAGTCGACCTCTCTGTGGTGTCTCTTGACCTATTTTTCAGTCGTCCATTCCTATTTTTTAGAGTCATGTTCATTATCACATCATCTATTTGGTCCTTTGCTCATGCTGGTTTGAGAAGGTCTCCATTGACTTGTTGTTGGCGGGTCTTGCTCTTATCAATTATGACAAATTGCTCTGAGAACAGATCTAGAGCCACACCCTGGCCCTATTTTCATTATTTATAGGTCACCTTGTGCTCAGCATCATGGGTATTTTCCTGAGTGGTTTCCCTTGTGTTTGACATCAGATTTCATTATCACACATTGGGATTCATGCAGTGCCTTGGTTTCCATTTGACCCTATTGGTGGATTCCTCGCCTCTGTGTCAGCTTTCATTATTGGTTGGGTTTCTATCGTACGCCAACTACATCTTGCGTATGCCAGAAACGTGCTTCGGCTGGGTTACTACATCTTTATTCGTATGATTCCTTCCGCATTATTTGCCTATGAATTACACTCGCGCTAGACTGATGAAGGATGCCTTAATGCCTTCCTTCTAGCAAATCTTTTCCTATTGACTTCAACTCATTGCTCTGGGAACGAGATCTAGAGTCCATTTGGCAGTACCTTAGGGTTTCCAGTCATCAGTGGCAAACTCCTTTGCTATCGACAATTGGAAAACATCATTGCCTCCTGATTGATAGATTCTTCCAAGTGTTCGACTACAACTCATTTATTCGCACTTGTTATATTATACTGGGTACCTTGGCTCTCATCATCATTATCGATGAGTAGTCTCACATTTGTTAATGATATACATCAATGATGGTAATCAAATGATTTCTCACATATTAAACTTCATATCATTTATTCCCATTGTCTAGAAATGTACAATGGCGGTCAGTGAGACCTCGGGTTTGCATCAGCATTTCTTAGTTCACTTGTTAGTTTCTCCTGCTTCTGCTGGTTGACACCATCCACATTATATGTTGCATTTCCTTACAATGACATCCTTTATGTTGGCACTCGCGTTGTAGTGTAGTACCATTTATTCCACCATTTCACTTGGTACTTTTTTGGATCATCTTTATGACTTCAGTGATCATCTTTCTACTTCAACATCATTGATCAATTATTTATATGTGATATTGAGACATGTACTTATTTGGATATGATCGGATGATTCATTATGTATTTTTAGTTCCTTTATACTTGTATGTATATTCACTTTTGTACTTGACATGTGGACATGCTTTATTATCTCTGAGCATGGGTATGCCCACCTCAAATAGCAATTTCTTTCTGATCTCTTTCGCTATCCTGGCAGGTTGAATTCTAGTGAACTCCTCTCTAGTCTCGGCATGATTCCTTCTATACACTTAATACATTTTAGCCATCATGTACCCCTTCTAACCTCATATATTAGGGGGAATCTATTATAGCACCATTTACCACTCTTGGTAGATCTGATGATTTGGTTATGGCCTAGGGCAACCCTTCCTTTCCATACTTGGTCCAAATTCTAAAAAACAGTGTTTTATTTACCATACGCTACTTTTCTCTGTGTTAAAAGTGTGTACACGCGGGTCAATATATACCCAACCTATGTATATGTGTTAAAACACTAAAAAATAATAAATCTCCTTAAATTTGGGAAGAGTTTATAGGTTTTACCTGTTCTCACCTACTATAGCCCGTGGCCCAATTGTTTCCCAACTGAAAAATCTAATTTGGAGAAGTATAAATAAACCTCCATGGGAAGGCCTAGCTGGGAGAAGAGAGGAGATATTGATATTATAGTTGATTTATCCTTGATTGAGTCTGAAGAAATCCATGTGCCTCCTGCACTCCCCAAGTTATAGGAAACCTTAGTTTCCTCTTTTAAGATGTCCTTCATCCCTCTTATGACATCCTTGTGTGTATCAATGGAGGAAGAATGTTGAGTCTCGGAGAGGACGGATCTAGAGAACGGTTCCACTTGGAGCTGGAGGAAGACTCAGGTTGTAGTTTTCCACCTTTCATTTAGCTTACATCAATAAAGAAATGTTGTTCTGTTCCTGAATAATTTATCGTGTTTATCCATTGATCCATGTTGTGATTTTCTTATAAATCTTATATTAATGCGTAATTCCTCATCTTCTTATATGATCTAACATGTATATCATGAACATGCTTTCCATTATTGTTGTTGTATATGCTTTGCTTGAATAAGTTACAGGTTTTAAAGGCATTGGAAGAAGCAGAGGATTTGGACCCTTTAGGATCGACCCCAAACATAGAACCTCTGGGTAAGGCCACTTCTTCCCAGTTTAGTAGTTTAAGAATTTAGATTGTTTTTCTGTGCATTTCTTGCTATTGTATGCCCTCTACTCTATTGGGGTTTTCAACCCAAGACCATAGGTTTTTCCCACCCACAACACATTTTACTAAATATTTTTGTGTTTCCTTCATTCTTCGCTATACTACAATCGACAGTTGACTTGGAATGTGCACCTACCTTGCCTATGTTATCTAGATGGCTCATACATGCTCTACTATTCTATAAATTTATATTCCAATGGCCCTCTCTCCCAACAATTTTCATTCAACTTTATATCATCTACCCCTAATCTTAATAACCAGTCTAAAATCCATATCTTATCAATATTTTGATTGATAGTTGATCCAGTGAGAGAGCCCTCTCCAAGGTTAAGGAAATTGGACCTTAACCTACAAGTGGTTTGTGGTTACCTCTAAGATTCCTTTCTTCAGCCTTAGGGTATTTATGGAGTACTAACGTCTGCATAAGTTTGGATCAGTGGTATTAGAGCGGTATTCTCTTTCTTTATTTTTCTTCTCATGTTCCCAACAAGGTCAGAGTATAAGGAGTTAGGGCTCGATCTAGTTTAACCTTTTCAAGACCATCCTCACAGAACCCAAGACCTCCCATGGAGGAAGAAAAGAAAGATGAAGGGGTAGGAGATCCTTTCAAAATATTTCTCGAGGAAGCCCTCAAGTCATAGAGGAACACAATCATGGGTAACTTTGCCTATATCCCTCGACAACTACCCACAAGCAACGCATCTTCATCTAACAGTCAATATAGAGGCGCCACTCATTTTAAGGTACAAGTTTACTTTGATATTCCCATATTTGAGGGCCAAATAGATGCAAACACTGTAGATAAATGGTTAAATCTATTGGAAGGATATTTTTCAGTTCACGGCTTTTCCAATCGGGAAAATATTACTTTTGTACTTCTCAAAGCCACCCCACACGTCAAGGACTGGTGGGAAACCTACTTTGAACAAAAGGATGAGAGAGAATCCTCACTGTTTTCAACCACACCCACTTGAAATTATTTTTGATACGCCATAAAGGAACAATATTACCTTGTCAGGAGCTATGAAGATAAATACATAAAATGGACCACGCTAAGGTAGGTAAGGGACCAAGATGTGCCAGAGTTTACAAATGTTTTCCATACCCTTCGCACGAAGTTGGGTATCAAGGATTGCGAGTGGAATTTGGTACTCAAGTACCATGGTTGTTTACATAAGTACATCCAGGATGAGATGGAGTTCCTGGACATCTCCTCACTCGACATGACATACCAATATGTTGTCAATATTGACCATAATTTTAAACAGAAGAAGCGAGACTCTAGATCTACGAATCCAAATCAAGGAAAAGGAGCCCCCAAACCATAAAACAAAGGACAAAGCCAAGGCATGACAACTCAGGACAACCCACTGAATCCACAAGAAAAGAACAACACCATGAATACAAAGAAGGACGCGGTAAAATGATGTGACTTCCATAAGGGCTCCACTCACAACACAAGTGCGTTTCGGGCCAAGTAGTCACTAGTGGTTGAGCTGAAGGCTTCTGAGTCAGACGCATATTTTGACTCTGAGTTGGAATCCGACAAGGAAAATGAAAAAGGGAAGAAGATAATTGATGCAGAGCCCAGTGCCACCGTGGCCACCACTAATATCTAGAAGAATGAGCCTGAAGATCGAGAGGAGGGGGAATGCCTCTTACACTCACAAATATGGGTGAAGGGTTCTCCATTGCAATTCATTATTGATAGCAGGAGCCACAATAACCTCATAGAGGTTGTGAAATGGTTGGGCCTACTGACTACACCACATTCACAGGCGTACACCACTGGGTGGCTACACCAAGGACAAAATATTCGCGTTAGCAAGCAGTGTCGCCTTCCCTATGGCATCAATCCCTTCACCTATGAGGTATTGTGTGATGTTTCTCCTCTTGATTTCTGTGATGTATTATTATGACAACCATACTTGTCGAAGTGACATGTTGTATATGAATCTACACCTCACACTCTAATTATTACTTTGGGCGATAAGTTGTACAGGATATAGGAGGTAGCCCCACCTACCACCATCTCTTTGATCACTATGAAGTAGTGTAGAAAGATCATTTCCTAGACTAGGAAATTTATTTTCCTTATTATTCTCCCTAAGGGCAGGAAGAAGGTTGTTATGAAACCAGCTCAAGAAAATATAGAAAAGATAGATCAACACCTTAGAATTCAGCCTCTTCGAGGGGGCAACCTCCTTTACATTACATAAATGAACAATTCTTGGATGAATACAAATGAAAAGACCTCCTTTCTATATATAGGAGTCTAAGGGGTCATAACATAATCAGAGCCTACATAACAATAATAATGTAAGGGCACAATAATAACAATAGTGGGCTTCTATGGGGCACAAAAGTAACAATATGGGCACACTAGGGGCACATCAATATTAATAAGGGGTACGACTAGTATTGATATGGGGCACATCAATATTAATATGGGCACACTAGGGGCACATCAATACTAGTTTGCCCATCAGATTGAGGATGATAAGATGAGCTATGAGCTAACTGAGTACCAAGACAAGAAAATAATTCTGTCCAAAAATTTCCAGTGAAAATGGGATCTCTGTCACTTACAATAATTTTGGATTTCCATGTAGCTTTTGAATTGTTTCCATAAATAGTAGAAACTGTACTGGCTTTAAATGGATGTGATAATGCACAAAAGTGTGCATACTTGGTAAGTCTGTCAACTACCACCATGATGACACTCTTTCCCTCAGACTTGGGTAAACCTGTGATAAAATCCATTGAAACCTCCTCCAATGTTGGCTTGGAATGGATAAAGGTTGTAATAGACCTGGGGTCTTAATTGTTTCAACTTTATTTTGTTGGAAAACCAAACATTCCACCACAAACTTTTGAATATATGATTTAAGGCCCTCCCAAAAAAATTCCTTCTTAACCCTGTGGTAAGTTTTTAAAAATCCCGAGTGCCCTCCTAAGGGAGAAGTGTGCAATTCCATAAGAATCTTTTGTTTTAGTTGGGAATTCTTTCAGAGGTATAAGCGACCTTTGTACCATAACGAATCATTTTGCCAGCTAAATGTATCCGACATACTGGAATCTTGTTGTAACTTTCAAATAAGTGCCCACACTTCTTCGTCATTCTTCCATTCCTCCCTTGCTTCATTTATCCAATCTGGTTGGATAATAGAAACGACACACAACAATGCTTCCACATCCTCATCCTTTCTTGAGAGTGCATCTGCCACCACATTTTGCTTTCGTTTTTTGTAGATGATTTCAAAGTCATAACCCAACATCTTTGTGACCCACTTTTGTTGCTCTTCAGAGGATTATCTTTGTTCTAAAAAGTATTTAAGGCTATCATGATCCGTTTTTACCTTGAAGTGTCTTCCCATTAGGTAGGGTCGCCATTTCTTAAGTGCATGGAGTATTGCCAACATTTCCTTCTCATAAATAGCTTTGTTAAAAATTTCCCTTGATTGGACGACTTTCAAAAGCAATGGGTCTTTCATCTTGCATTAAAACAACACCAATTCCATTTCCTGAAGCATCACATTCCACAATAAAGGTTTTTGTGAAGTTCGGTGTAGCTAAGACAGGTGCTTGGCACATTGCCTCTTTAAGATGTTCGAAGGCCTTTGTTGCTTCTGGAGTCCATGAAAATGCATCTTTCTTCATTAGTGTTGTTAGAGGTGCTGCTATTCTCCCATAATTCTTAACAAACTTGCGATAATACCCTGTCAACCCCAGAAATCCTCGCAGAAGCTTTATGGATGTGGGGATTTTCCATTCCTTAATGGCTTTAATTTTGCTAGGGTCTACCTTAACTCCTTCATGAGATACAATATGACCCAAATATTCCACCTCCTGGACTCCCAAGAAACATTTGGATCTTTTTGCATATAATTGTTTCTCCTCCAATAGTTGTAGCACCCTGTCAACATGTTCAACATGATCCTTCCAAGACTTGCTGTAGATTAGTATATCATCAAAAAATACTAACACAAATTTCCTAAGGAATGGTTTGAAAATTGAATTCATCAAACCTTGAAATGTTGAAGGTGCATTGGTAAGGCCAAAAGGCATGACCAAAAATTCATAATGACCCTCATGAGTTCTAAATGTTGTTTTCGGAATGTCTTCAATCTTCATTCTGATTTGATGATATCCTGAACGAAGATCCAACTTGGTGAAGTAAATTGATCCATGCAATTCATCCAGTAATTCATCAATGACAGGAATGGGAAACTTATCTTTAATAGTGAGCTTGTTGAGCTCCCTATAATCCGGACACATGTGCCATGATCCATCCTTCTTGTGCACCAATACTACTGGAGCAGAGAAAGAACTTTGACTCGGTTGAATTATACCATCCTCTAGCATTTCTGCAACCATACGTTCAATTTCACTCTTTTGGGCATAGGGATATCTGTACGGCCTGATGTTTGGAGGAACACTTCCAGGAATCACAAGATAATAGCATGCATCATGATCACGC
>APFE031040374.1:0-23318 GCA_000404065.3 Pinus taeda
TGCAACAAGGCAAGTGGCTCACTAGGGACTAAATTCAATAGAAGTTTCCCCATCTCATGGAGGTGATAAATGCAATAGGAACCATTGCTTCCAAATTGGGGAGGAGTGATCCAGGTGGATATTGGTGGCTACTCAACTATTCCACTTAGACCCCCACCATTGTTTCTTTCATTTTCTTTAATTTTATCACAATTTACTAGTTTTTTCATTTTTCAAGTCTTGAAATTTCGGAGCCATTTTGAGGCCCTAAATAATGTCTTTTTTGAAAATGGGTAAAGATTACATTTTCAATAAGATTTGCAGTCGAAATTTTCAGTCCTCACATAGATATTTCTAACGAGTTATCTTATGGATCAAACAGAGATTGTATGCCAAAGTTATGACCCTGAGAAGTTCATGTACCATTATACCCCAACGAGGCCAACAAACTTTTGACGCTTCATCTCCTCTGATTGGGTTTTGCTTGAAAATTGGAAAGGCATAATTATCTTCTCTTGTTGATAATTAATTATGGTTTCTTTAAGTTATTATTGTTTCTCTTATGTTCTTATTTATCTTGGTTCATCAAGAAATTACCAAAACCAAAAAATGAAGATCAGGGACCCCAAATGTAGATGCACAACCAGGGAAAATCTACTATATAGGGGAAAACCCAGTAAAGAACTCTTAATTTAGTGATTCAAATGAGATAGATCAAGACCCTACACTGAAAAGCCTTCCTCCTCCACCAAGTTAACCTTATAATATGATTTAGTAGTCTCTTCTTATCCAACAAATTTAACCCAACAACAATCCAAAAATTTTGGCTTCTCAACAACATAACTTCGACCCAAATTCAGGACTACAATTTTGATCTAGCAATTTCAATAGCTCCAGCCTACGAACTTCACAACTTCAACCTTCATGTAGCCTCACAGCCTTGACCTTTATGCAACAGCTTCACATCTTCGACCTTAACATAGAAGCTTCACAACTTTGACCTTTATGTACTCTTTATTTTCTATGACTTGGATTATGAAATATTATGAAGAAAAAACTTTTTTTTTATGTGACTTTAATCCATAAATAAATAGTGATCTAATTGCCCCTTTTTTTGACCTCGTTAATTCATTTCATGCATTTATATTTGGTATAACTTATCCTTCAATGACTCGTGTCTTAACGATAATGTTAATACGAACATTTCTCAAGCCTAGCTTTCTGTGAATCATTTCCAGGGCATTAAATTATTAAGGAATGTTACCTTTACATGAATTTAACTAATGGTTATGGTGTAAAAGTTGTTGGCTTATTATTGTAGTTCAACATTTTTTATTTAATTATTTCAGGAATGAAGTGTTGAGAGTTTATTTCTCTTACAAGAATTGTTATGGTTATCTTATTTTCTTTCCTCAACCAAGAATAGGATTAGGTAGTTCTTTAGTTGTCTTCATTATGTTGATTCTTGATGTGAGATGTATAATCAAATCTAGATTATTATGTGTCTGCTTAAAATATTGGAGGGTTGTGCTATCATACTTTTCTAACCTTTATATTTATATCTCATTAAGTGTTATTATAATTATAAATTATAATTGCATTTATAATTTAGATCCAACATTTACTCTGCATTTTAAATATTCAACACCACATGAAGAGAACATCATTCATTATTGTTATTTCCAATCACATTAGTTTATGGTTTCTCTTCTTTATATCATATTTTGATAATTATTTAATCAATATTTAAGGCATACTAACATAAAACATAATATTAGGTTCATGTATATATAACAATAAGATAACTTTAGGATTCTCTTTGTTATTTTCTTTGTAAGACAAAGAGATCCAAAGGCCAAAGGAGCCTCTAAACCCATCAGGAGCAGCTACTTTAAATGACTTGGGCTATCTAAAGAACTTTGGTCTGGGTCACATCACCTTCGTTGAAAAATGGTCCAAACGTCCACATCAATAGTTATGTATTGTCTTCTATGTCAATATTGTAGGTTTAACCCCGTACAAAAATTACTTGCATACGAATTCTAAAAACATAAAATAAACAATGGCAAGAGCATAAAACATAAAACAAATATACACAGAGATTTTCCCCTGGATCCTAAAATTGGGACTACCATGTCCATTAACCCTGTATTAGAACATAACCATAGTTCCCTTGATCGGATCTACAAAATACCATGGACCAAAAGCCATCGTGCCCAAAACCATGTATGAAATCCATGCACAAAACCATAGGTAGGCTTGCCCACCTAATATAGGGACAAAAAAAAATCTCGAGGTGTTTCCCCGGACCCCTTGCATACCATGGTAGTGCCCAACACAACATACAAGGGGAACTACCCACCACCCCTCGTGCCTGGCCTAGTTGTGGAAAGAATATAACTTAACCCAACATTCTCCCACTTGTTGTTTTCTTCCAATAGGGGCCACAAGAGAGCTTAGTCATTGATACAACCCTACAATGCCCATTGTTTTTCTACACTAAGGGAACTTCTCAGTTCTCACAGACTTTGTCAATGCATCTACAATATTCTTCAAAGTGTCCTCCTTTACCAACAACACCTTTTTGTCCTCAACCATATCCTTTACAATGTGATAGTGAACATCATTGTGCTTTGTCTTTGAATAATAAGTAGGGTTGTTTGGAAATAAAATTGCACTTTGGTTGTCACAGTATATCCTTATAGGTTGTTGTACTAACCCCATACTTGAACACATTCTTTGCAACCAAACTACTTCCTTGTTTGCATGAGTGGCTACGATGCATTCTGCCTCTGTAGTTGAAAATAACACTACAGATTGTCTCATACTCATCCGACTGATTGCACCTCCAAATAGGTTAAACACATACCCACTTATAGATCTTCTCTGATCAGGATCTCCATCTGAGTCTGCATCAACAAAGCCACAGATGTCCAAAACTATGTCCAATCCTGGTCTTCCTTGGTAGCACAAACCATAATGAATAGTGCCACACAAATACTTGAAAGCCCACTTCACTGTTGTCCAATGCTCCTTCCCTGGTTTTGACATAAACTTGCTCAATACTCCCACTGCATCTGCAATGTCTGGTCTAGTATAGACCATTACATACATCAGGCTACCAAGTGCACTTGCATATGGAACATGGGACACGTCTTTTTCATGTTTTTGTGTCTTCAGACACTATTCAACAAATAACTTTACACCTACAGGAATAGGAACCTTCACTGGTTTACTATCTTGCATATTACACCTTTGTAGTATTGTCTCAACATACTTCCTCTGATTCAACCAGAGCTTCCTCTTTGTCAGTTCTCATTTAATTTCCATGCCTAAAATATAGTTTTCGGCACCAAGATCTTTCATGTCAAATTTGAAGGACAATTGGGTCTTCAAATCCTGGATAATTTCTTTGTCATTTGTAGCCAACAACATATCATCCACATACAGGATGAGATAAATAACATGATCACCAGTTAATTTATAATACACACAATGATCTACTTTTCTTCTGGTGAAACCAAGTCCTTATATAAATGTATCGATTTTCTGATACCACATCCTTGGTGATTGTTTTAACCCATACAAAGACTTTTTTAATTTACATACCAGTTCTTTCTTACCCTTCACGCAAAGCCTTCAGGTTGCTTCATATGCATCTCTTATTCCAGATCCCTATGAAGAAATGTTGTCTTCATGTCCATTTATTCTTCCTCAAAATCAAAAGCAACAACAATAGATAAAATTAATCTAATAGAAGCTACCTTTGCAACAGGAGAAACAATATCACCAAAATCAATTCCCAGCACCTCGGAATAACCTTTTTCTACCAACCGAGCTTTGTATTTCTCCACCTTTCCTTCGGCATTCATGTTCTTCTTGAACACCCATTTTATGCAAATTGGTTTCCCTTCAGCCAACAACTCCACTAGATCCCAATCCTAATATTTGCACAAAGATTCCATTTAATCAATCATGGCCTCTTTCTAGAGTTTTCCATCCTTTGAATCTACTCATTCCCTCACAATTTTGGGATCGTCATTAGTAATAGATAAAGAAAAATTTGAACAGAAAGAAGATATAGTATACCTTTATGACCTTCTTCTTTCTCAAACTAATCTTCTCAAAGCTAGATTTTGTGGCTCTTCATCTTCTGATTCCTCTTCTTCTATAAATTTTAACTCTTCCTCCTTTAGCTCAAACTCTATTTTCTCAGGTTCCTTTGGTAGGACTTCATGTTTAATACCATATTTCCCCTCTCTAAAAACAACATCTCGATTTTAGACAACCTTCCTCGTTACTGGGTTCCAAAGCTTATAACCTCTTAAACCATCCTTATACCGAATAAAGATGCACTTTTCAAATTTACTATCCAACTTTGTTCTTTTCTCCTTTGGAACATGTACATATGAATTACATCCAAATACCCTCAGATGTGGAAGAGAAGGCTTCTTAAAATTCCATACCTCTTATGGAGTCCTAACTTATAATGCTGATGAAGGTGATCTGTTCACCAGGTAACATGCAGTCTCCACCGCCTCTAACTAGAATTCTTGTCCTAACCTGGCACCACTCATCAAGCTTCTTGCCCTTTCCATCAATGTCTTGTTCATTCTTTCTGCAACTCCATTTTGCTAAAGTGTGTATGGATTAGTCTGTTGCTGTGCTATACGACACTTGTTACAAAACTCTTCAAATTCCTTCATACAAAACTCTCCACTATTATCTGTCCTCAACACCTTTATCTTCCTCTCTGTCTAGTTTTCCACTAGAGCCTTAAATTATTTAAACCTGTCAAAGACTTTAGATTTATTCTTGAGGAAATATATCCATGCACTCCTTAAGAATTTATCTATAAATGATACATAGTACACAGACTTACCCAGTGATGGAACCGAAACAAGTCCAAACACATCAATGTGCACAAGCTCTAATATCTATTTCACCCTCTTACCACCATAGGGGAAACTCACCCAATTTTTCTTCCCATATACACAATTTTAACAGAAATCAAAATCTAGAGAGCAATTAGACAGAAATTCTACCATACCATTAGAATGAGGTATTCTAAAGGCCTTCTCTCTAATATGGCCAAGCCTTTGATGGAATAGCATGGTATTTTCTCCATAGACCACTAGATTTTATGCTCCTCTTTCAGGAACCATAGAACTGTTGCACCCATAAATAACAATGTTACCTTCAATCTTGTACAGAGTTCCAATCCAAGCTTTCTGCATCAATACCAGTGCTCCCTGAACCATCTTGTAGGTATCTTTCTCGAACAATGTTTTTACACATTCATCATCCAATTTGCTGACAGAAATCACATTTCTAGGCAATGCAGGAATATGGAGAACACTCGAAATTGTTCTAATCCTTCTACATTGTAACTTCAACTTGAATTTTTTGCAACCAATGATTCTAGCCTTCCTTTCATCCCCTAAGAAGACATCACCACCATCATATTTCTCATACTCGTAGAACCACTCTCCGTGGGGTGTGAAGTGAAAGGATGCACTTGAGTCAATCAACCATGTCTCATGGTCTATATGTGTACTTGAAGAAGAAGCGAAGTTCACATCCACGCCTTCATCTGAGGTGGTTTTTGCCTCTACAAGAGCTTTAAATTTACAGTCCATTTTGTAGTTCCCTTCCTTTCTGCATTTCCAACACACCTTTACAATTTTTCCTGGAGATTTAGATCTCCCTATAGATTTAGATCTTCAACTTGAGGACTTATTTTTGTTTCTATTTTGGGACCGTCCTCATACATAGAAGGAATCACCATTCCGGCCCTCCATATTTTTCCATCTCATCTCCTCTGATAGCAAGGATGAGACTATTTCATCAAACTGCAAGGCAGCTGCATTGTTGCCTATTGCAACAACCCGACTATCCCACGAATATGGTAGAGAACACAAAAAACTGATGCACTTATATTCATCTAAAATTTTAATATCAATAGATAACAACTGGCTTACCATACTATTAAATGTGTTCAGATTCTCTATCACTAATTCTCCATCTTTCATCCTTAGGTTATATAATTTTTTACGTAGGAACAGTTTATTCACCAGAGACTTACGTTGGTACAAATTCCCTAACTTGTCCCACAAAACCTTCACCAAAGCTTCCCCTGATACATTCATCAATACTGAATCTAAGACACACAATTTTATTATGCTCTTTTCCTTCTGATCGAACTTCGTCGAGTCCTTAGCTGACATTATTGTTTGTTTAGTACTCAGATCAACCATGATCCACTGATCTTTATACCCAACAAGTCCTCCATCTTGAGTTTCCACAACTCAAAACTCTAACTGTTAAATTTCTCGATCTCTATCTTTCCACTGCTCACCATCTTATTTCACCACAAGAATCGATCCCACAGATCTCCCACTGAACAAGGTCTACCACAGGCCTCAGAAAAAAACCCCTCAGTAGCAAAGGCATCCCCTTGAAGCCAAAACAACTCTGATACCAATGTAGGTTTTAACCCCATACATATATTACCTGCATACGAATTCTAAAAACAGAAAATAAACAATGGCAAGAGAATAAAACATAAAATACATATACACAGAGATTTTCCCCTGGATCCCAAAAACGGGACTACACATTGATTTTCATTATGTTCCTTTCAATGTTACAATACAGATATATACATGCCAAATAATCAATTAACCCTGGATTAGAACATAGTTGTAGTTTCCTTAACTGGGTCTACAAAATGCCATGGACCGAAAACCATCATGCCCAAAACCATGTGTGAAATTCATGCACAAAACGATAGGTAGGTTCACCCATGTAATATATGGTCAAAAAAACTTTCTTGAGGCACTGCCCCGGACCTCGTACAAGGGGGCTACTGCCCCCCTGCATACCCCCCGACACAACATACAGGGGGCACTACCACCCCTGCGCATGTGGGCTAGTCGTGGAAAGAATATAACACAACCCAACAAAAATTGTTACAAAAAATTATAATAAAAAGGCCACTCATGTTTGACCCTTCGCATGCAAAATATGAAGTTCATTAGAATGTCTATTGAAAAATTTATTGCATGCCTCTGCACACATTCCTAGACTCTTCATTTTCCATCATTTTGATAAGTATTTTGTAATTGGTTCACTGGGAATTGAACCCCTGAATTTTGTAATGTGTAAATTCTACTTTGAAACCCTAGTCAAACAAGATAAAATTAAATGAATAAAGTGCATGGCTCAAATAAAGACGGCACTAAAATTTTCCAAAAAAATGATAGATGAATGATAAAAAATAAAACACATTGTTGAAAGATGGTGTTATATGTGTGTGTGTGTGTGTGTGTGTGTGTGTGTGTGTATTTATATATAGATAGATAGCAAGCTTAAACAAAAGTAACGAGGGTAAATAATTCATTTCAAGGTCAAAATATTGTGATTCTTTAACAAAAGGCTTCAATCCTAAGGTTCAGGTTCTCATTTCTATTTTCATTTCCCCACCATTCCATAAACTTATCCATTGTTCATTCATCTTTCCTAACAACATGAGATATAGCTAGTATTTTATTGATACAGTTCAAACATAGTGATTTTAAAGATAATTATGTTGACAATTGGCTTTAACTATTTTTCATGGATATTATTAATTTTGATTGTTTGTAAAAACGAGTTCAGGATATCATGGATAAAGAAGAGGGTGGGGAAGAAGGAATAGACCCCTTAGATGGTGGGATTTGGGAAGAAACAAGAAAGTCCACGTTTTTTTTCCACCTTAATGTAGAATCAAATAAGTTTAATAAACTTGTCAACATAGGTCATCTTAATAATTGGTCTCCCAATGTTTCATGCATCCCTCATGTGTATCAAAATAGAGAAACTTCATCTCTCAGGCCTCACCCAAATATATAGGAAATTCCTCCACCTAAAACCAATAATAACGCTGCAAAATGATGGTTGAAAGTCTATTTTAAATGGATCTGAGATCAATGATAGTGACACTAAGTTTACTCATTGTATTTCTAGTCAATCTCACTCATCTTCCTCATCCTCAGAGGAGCTTCATCCTTCTTTGTACCTAAAAATACTATCTTTCCTTCTTCAAATAACCATGTTGACTCCAAAATTTCTCCAATTGGTAACCATGTTAATACCTTAGGTGATAAATCTATTCATTTCAAGTCCTTGTTTGCTAGTTCTAATTAAAATAGCCCTCCAAAGACTCGTTATTAGGGAAGCATTCTTTATTTCATGGACTTTGCTTTAAAGTGCACTGATGATTAGAAACAACTGGAAGTAAAGCATCCAATATTTGTAATGGAAGGATTCTTAGGTTAGTCCAAGAATAACTCAACTACTTTTACTTATAAATTTTGATTCTAATTACTGAACTATGCACATGAACACTTTGATTGTTATATATATAAATATATATAATATATATATAATATATATAATATATATAATAGATAATATATATATAATATATAATTATACATAATATAGAGAGAGAGGAGAGAGAGAAAGAGAGACCAGACAAGAGAGAGAGAGAGAGATATATTCCAGATATATGGTTTATGACTGCACTGCTTATGTTTATGGTGGACACTGAAAAAATGATCATTTTGGACTTGATTATGCACATGTGACGTTATTTTGAGATGTCAATTTTATAATTACCACATTACAAAATGTATGCATATATTTTATATATCATGATTATCATGCATTCGATTTTAAGTGATTATCATTTGGAGAAATCAATGGATGGGGGTCCTCCCCTTTCTAAGTCATTACTTATTTTTTAGGAGCCCAATTACTTTTGTCATACAATTCAAATATTTGATCTTAAATAATTCATAAAAATTGACTATTTTATATCAATAAAAGATATTAATGCAACTATTTCTCTAAGCTCTTAATTATAAAATCAAGCTCATAAACGAAGACAAGGATCTCTCGATTGCTACACAAGTTGGTATGGCATAGTTTGATTCTTTATTTGGGTTCATAATTTTTTTGCTTACATATTTGTGACTCATAGATTTTGATCTGCATGGTTACTTCAAAATAGCAGCATAGAGATAGGTTAAAAAACATTTCTTGTTGTGAGAGGTATTATAAATACTAGACGCTAATGATTTATAAGTTTTGAAACTTGTCGATACAGATATTTACTATTCTTGTAGTAGTCTACCTATATTTGGACATGCCTTTTGAGTTCCTTATAGAAAATTCATATTTGTTTGTTGTTTATGTCTTTCAAATTTGACCAATATGGCTTAGCAAACAAGGTCATCCATTAAGGGGTCCTTTGTGGAGACTTATGATCGACCTATTTTATTGTCTTCATATTTGAACATTACTCTTTTTTACATTCAATGAAGGATGATTTGTTGTTTCTGTCATCTTCTGTATTATTTATGTTCTCAATATTTTTCCTTTTCTTGATTATAGTTATTTGTATATTGTGTACTATATTTATCTTTTTAGTGGAATGTTATTTTAAACACAAGAATTAAAACATATATAAGTTCAAAACTTAATGATAGTTCTATTTGTGAGTATGGCATTACAAGTCCTATCATTTAGGTTTTACTATTATATTTGACATCAAAATCATGTACATATATTTTCTCTTTTGTATATGTAAGTATTGCTCAAACTTTGTAAATATTTATTTGCATGTATTTGAAGTTGGACTAGAGTTTTAATTAGGCTATAAACTGGGTTTTATACCTAAGTTATTGGGCTAGCCAGCCAATAATTCCTAAGGGTGTCCTAAATTATGATTTTTCATCAACGCATTACTATATATTATGTCCGAGATGGAAATATTGTCAATCATATCTAGGCTTTACAAATAGATTGCAATGATTACACAATGAATCTATCCATTCAATATCTTACAAAATATATTATCAATCAATATGTTAGGTATGGTTGCAATGAACAAAATATATGTTATATATATATGAAAGACAATGAATATAACTCATGTCTATGTTCTATAATCTTTGCACAAACATTACTTAGTTAATCATCACATTTGTTGTAATATTAAGCTATTATCAAAGATTAAACCCACATGTTGGACAACAAAACAATATATATGTACGTGGAAAGGAAATAACTCAAGCAATGAAACAAAGTCTACATACACATAGTGACAACACACCACACTTTGCATCGAAGTCACACTAGCATAGTCAGGAAACACACTAAGTTGGTAGGCCCTTTCCAACCAGTAGTGTTGTCTTGAGTGAAATTTAAACCAAAACAATATTTAGCACAAAACATGGACCTTGAACAATAACAACAATATTTTCATTAAAAATACCACAAATTCTATGAGGAGAAATACATAGGATCAACCTCAACGGTCACAACACTAGGTTGTATTGCAACAAAAAAAATGAAGCCTACCTCTATCACCATTTGCTAAAAATAATAAGATTCAAATATTTTTTATGATACAGAACCTAGTACAAACTGTATAGTTATCTCCCATAGTTGAAAGCCTATATTGAGTAAAACTCCAAGAGATCCAATGACTATGATGCATATTTAGAGTGAGGGAGTAACGAAGTGCCAAGATAGGGTTGAGCCATAGTTGAGTGATCGCATTCACGTGGAAGAAATATGAATGGAGTACCCCCAATCTCGGTCGCATCTCACTAAGGTTAACCACTAAAGTGGAAGGCCAAATAGGTATTCGATGTTAAATGGAGATTTAATTTGGTAGGTGAAAAAGCATCCCTAGGTTGACTCCAAGGAAACCCATGTGCCCATTCAAATTTGGGACAAGCACATTCATATCAAATGTTGATTTCATTTGTAGGAAACCAAAAAGGTTGCTGGACCTACTCAAACCCTCATTAACAACTTTAGTAAATGATAATCCCTTTAAATGTATTCAAAACCATAGATAATCAACATTAAATAAATACTTACCTTGAAACACCTAGTTAACATGATTTTCCTTCATTATGCACAAAAGAGGATTGTATAGCAACAAAAATGGGGTTTTAAAAGGGGCCAAAAGTGGGGAACTAATAGTAATAATATCATAAATTCCATGTGTCAACATAGACAATGATTGTGTGAGCTTTTATTTCAACTTCCAATCTTCAATGTCTCTTCCTATTCTAACTATTTGTATTTTTCCTAATTTAAATATCTAGAAAATATTTACCAAATCCCTAAGGGTTGGGTTTCTATCTTTATACCCTTAACATGAGGGGGGTTTCTATCACCAGAAATTAATGTCTACTAGAATCCTTAAGTCTTCTACTAAATGGTAGTTTAAGGATAGCCATAATCCACATGTTGATGGATTGTGGTTCAAGCTACATCTTTGAATATAGGATTCCTAAATTGCAATGGGAAATGATGTAATTAATAGATTTGAACGATTTATCATTCACTAGATATTTTTCATTTTCTTAATTACATCTATTTGTATATTGTGTACTATATTTGTATTTTTAGTGGAATGTTATTTTAAACACAAGAAGTAAAACATATATAAGTTCAAAACCTAATGATAGTTCTATTTGTGAGTATGGTGTTACAAGTTGTATCATTTAGGTTTTACTGCTATATTTGACATCACAATCATGTACATATATTTTCTCTTTTGTATATGTAAGTATTGTTGAAACTTTGTAAATATTTATTTTTCTGTATTTGAAGTTGTACTATAGTATTACTTAGGGTGTAAACCAGGCTTTATACCCAAGTTCTTGGGCTAGCCAGCCAGTAATTCCTAAGGGTGTCATAAATTGGGATTGTTCATCAACACATTACTCTATATTATGTCCGAGATGGAAATATTGTCAATCATATCTAGGCTTTAAAAGTAGATTGCAACGATTACACAATGATTCTATCCATTCAATATCTTACAAAATATATTATCAACCAATATGTTGAGCATGGTTGCAATGAAAAAGATATATGTTCTATATATATGAAACACAGTGAATATAACTCATGTTTATGTTGTATAATCTTAGCACAAACATTACTTAGCTAATCAACACATTTGTTGTAATATGGAGCTATTATCAAAGATTAAATCCACATGTTGGACATCAAAACAATTTATATGTATATGAAAAGGAAATTACTCAAGCAACAAAATAGAGTCTACTTACAAATAGTGGCAACACACCACACTTTGCATCGAAGGCACACTAGCATAGTGAGGAAAGGAACTAGGTTGGTGGGTCCTTTCCAACTAGTACAGTTGCCTTGAGTGAAATTTAAACCAAAACAAGATTTATCACAAAACATGGAGCTTAATCAATAACAACAATATTTTCATAAAAAATACGACAAATTGTATGAGGAGAAATACATAGGAGTGACCTCTGTGGTCACAACGCTAGGTTGTATTACAACAAAAAAACGAAGCCTATCACTATTACCACTCACTAAAAAATAATAAAAGTCAAAGATTTGTTATTATACAGAACATAGTACAAACTGTATAGTTATCTCCCATAGTTGAAAGCCTATATTAAGTAACACTCCAAGAGATCCAATTGCATTGATGCATATCTATGGTGAGGGAGTAACGAAGTACCAAGATAGGATTGAGCCACGATTGAGTGACTGCATCAATGTGGAAGCAATCTGAATGGAGTTTCCCCAATCATGATCTCATCTCACTAAGGTTAACCAATGAAGCATAAGGCCAAATAGGTATTCAATGTGAATTCGAGATTTGATCCAGTAGGCGAAAAAACATCCCCAGGTTGACTCCAAGGAAACCCATGTGACCATTCAAATTTGGGACAAGCACATTCATATCAAATGTGGAGCCCAGTTGTAGGAACCCAAAAGGTTCACTGGACCTACTCAAACCCTCATTTGCAGCCTTAATAAATGGTAATCCCTTTAAATGTATTCAAAACCATAGATAATCAACATTAAATAAATATCTACCTTGAAACCCCTAGTTAACATGATTTTCCTTCATTATTCATAAAAGAGGATTGTATAGCGACAAAAATGGGGTTTTAAAAGGGGTCAAAAGTGGGAAACTAATAGTAAGAATATCATAAATTCCACATCTCAACATATACAATGATTTTGTGAGCTTTTATTTTAACTTCCAAGCTTCAATGTCTCTTTTTTATTCTAACAATTTGTACTTTTCCTAATTTAAATATCTAGAAAATATTACAAATTACCAAATACCTAAGGGTTGGGTTTCTATCTTTATACCCTTAATCCGAGGGGGTTTTTGTGAGGATTATGTAGAGAGATGAAGTATGACTCCTAATCGGTAAATGCTCTCTCTAAATCTAGTGGTCTTGGGATGACCAAAAATTAGATGGCTAGTAGAAGTTTATATCTTTTACTCACCAGAGATTAATGTCTACCAGAATCCTTAAGTGTTCTACTAAATGGTAGTTTAAGGATGACCATAATCCACATGTTGATGGATTGTGGTTCATGCTACATCTTTGAATATAGGATTCCTAAATTTCAATGGGAAATGATGTAATTAATAGATTTGAACGCTTTACCATTCACTAGATAGGATTCTTTATATCTATCTTCTTTTGTATTTTCTTTCCTTTAATCTTCTCTGAAAAGATTATGCATATTTTTGCCTCAAATGATATTTTTAATATATAAATATTTTGTATGTATATAACATTATGTACTATATAATATATAAATAATTTAAATTTTATTTGCATGTATATAAAATTAATAATAATATAAATAAATTAAACTTAAAGGTTTTGTTAATTTAGACAAATATGAGGTAAAATTGAAGTTTAAATCAACTTAAGTAAACAAAAACTCATGCTCACTCACTCACATGATAACGTGATATGACATTAATAAATTTAAATAGATATTTAAAATAATGTAATAAATTATTAAGGAAAAATTAAAATAAATGTAATGTAATGGGAGGAGTACACATGAGTTAAACATTCCTACTATTTGGTCACAACAATGGGAGAAGTACACCTAAGATCTCATTGATGCCCACATCCATATACTTGAAGGGGATGATGAGATTATTTGGGCTCTCTCAAAAAATGGCAGATATACCCTAAAGGATGGTTTTTGACTTTGGCAGCACAAAGGAAGCCTCTACTACTCGCTGAATGGTGGAGACATCTTTGGAAACTCAAGGCCCTCCCCAGATCTAGACTCTTAATGTTGACCATCCTCCGAAACAAAATTCCTACTGGAGAAAACCTTCTAAAGCTTACACATCATGGGCCCCACTGGCGTTGTTTCTGTAAGCAGGCAAATGAGTCCACTTCTCACCTTTTTTTAGAATGTTCAGCAATATGTAACATGTGGAAACTTATTCTACAACAAATTATTCCTACTGCTACCTAGGCTGGGAACTCTATCCTTGCTGCCTGGTAAGCCTGGTATCACACTTCCACAACACAAAAGATTCAGACTCTTCCACTGCTAACCTGCTGGACAATTTGGATTGCTAGGAATCGCAACATATTTCAGGATTTAACACCAAATTGGCTGTCCTGGCAACAAAAGTCATTGCTAAGTAGTCACTCATTCTGGATGATCCTCCTCCCAGTAATCAACGCAACCCCTCTCATCTTCAAACAAATTACAACAAACCTTGGGCTTTCTTTGACGGTGCAGCCCAAGAGCAATGTTGTGGAAGGGCAGCTATTCTTCACCTATCGCATCATCATTCTTATAGCATGTTGATTGGATTTCGCAGATGCACAAACAACTCAACCGAGCTCCTTGCTGCAAAACATATCATACAATTCTCATTGGAGAAAAATTGCACAGAATTACAACTTTATGGGGACTCTAAAATATTTTTTGATTGGCTGAACAGGAAAACTAGATGCTCTACATATACATTATTGCAGATCTAGGATGAGACTTTGAGATTGATCTCATATTTTGACACCTCCACTTGCTCACATATTTACAGGGAGCAGAATGGAGCTGTTGACAACTTATCCAAAGAGGTTGCGGTCGGGGAGTCGGGCTTTTGGATGACCAGAGAACAGGAAGGAGAAGCCTTCTATCAGTATTATCATAGGCCTTTTATGGATCTAAATTTTTAATACATGTCATGTTACTGGTTATGTTCATATTTTTTTATCATGTATAAGCCTTTTTTGATTGTATATATGGTCTCTGTACATGTTTACAGTGGTTATCATATGACTCATAGTTATGTTTTTATTTTTTTTGCCCCCTACATGGAACAAAGGCAACATTTATGTTATACATGATTTTGGTCATGCACATCATATGCATCAGCATCTAGAGCATGTAATTTCCTCTTTTATAATGAAATTACGATTTTTCCTTATGGGAAAAGACAGATAGTTTTGTTTCTGAGTCTGACATTACAAGTTCTACCATTTAGGTTTTATTTCTATATTTGACATCAAAATCCTATACATATATTTGTCTTTTGTATATGTAAGTATTTATCCCACTTTGTAAATATTTCTTTTCATTTACTTTGAAGTTGTACTATAGTTTTACTTAGGCTATAAACTGGCCATTATACCCAAGTTGTTGGCCTAGCCAGCGAGTAATTCCTAAGGGTGTCATAAGTCATGATTGTCCATCAACACATTACTCTATGTTATGCCCGAGTTGGAAATGTTGTCAATCATATCTAGGCATTACAAATAGATTGCAACGATTACACAATGAATCTATCAATATGTTTAGCATGGTTGGAATGAACAAAATATATGTACTATATATATGAAACACAAGGAATATAACTCATATCTGTGTTCTATAATCTTAGCACATCATTACTTAGCTAATCAACACATTTTTTGTAACATTGAGCTATTATCAAAGATTAAACCCACATGTTGGACATCAAAAAAAAAATTATGTACACCAAAAGGAAATAACTCAAGCAATCAAACATAGTCTACTTACAAGCAGTGAGAACACACCACACTTTGCATTGAAGGCACACTTTCACAGTGAGGAAATGGACTAGGTTGGTGGGCCCCTTCCAAGCAGTAGTGTTGCCTTGAGTGAATATTAAACTAAAAGAAGATTTAACACAAAACATGGAGCTTGGACAATAACAACAATCTTTTCATTAAAAATACCACAGTTTGTATGAGGAGAAATACATAGGAGCAACCTCAGTGATCTCAACATAATGAAGGGTTGTATTACAACAAAAAAATTAAGGGTGTCTCTATTACCACTCGCGAAAAATAATAAGAGTCAAATCTTTGTTATTATACAAAACATAATACAAGTTGTATAGTTGTCTCCCATAGTTGAAAGCCTATATTGAGTCAAACTCCAAGAGATCCAATGACCTTGATGCATATCTAGAGTGAGGGGGTAACAAAGTGCCAAGCTAGGTTTGAGCCACGATTGAGTGACAACATCCTTGTGGAAGCAGTTTGAATGGAGTGCCCCCAACCTTGGCCGCATCTCACTAAGGTTAATTGCTAAAGTGGAAGGCCAACTGGGTATTCGATGTGAATTGGAGATTTGCTCTAGTAGGTGAAAAAGTATCTCGAGGTTGACTCCAAGGAATCCCATGTGCCCATTCAAATTTGGGACAAGCACAATCATATCCAATGTGGAGTTCATTTGTAAGAACCCAAAATGGTCATAGTACCTACTGAAACCCTCGTTAGCAACTTTAATAAATATTGATCGCTTTAAATGTATTCGCAACCACGTATAATTAACATTAAATAAAGATTTACCTTGAAACCCTAGTTAACATGATTTTCCTTCATTACGCATAAAATAGGATTGTATGGGCAATTCTTAGGGCATAAATTAATGTGTGTAATCATGAACAATTCTTACCTCAAAGAAGGTTTCACAACATATTGACTATTTTTTTCTTAGCAAGTCTAATGACAATTAATATTAAACAATGTAGTTGAACTCCTTTCCAATGCTTTATAATTCCTATCTCACAAAATGTTTCTCCACACATTAAATAATTTGTTCATGGGAAATTTAATGACGATCAATAGCAAAGGACATCCTTTGGGATATGATTCTAATTGGTTTTGTCTAAACTTTAATATGAATGGTTTGGAATTATAAGTTTTAGTTATGTAGTATAAACCATTTAAGTGTATAAAAATCAAAATATAAATATTTTAATAATATCCATTTTTAAGGTCACAACCAAGCCAGACACCAAATTGGTGTATGAGACCCCCTTGTTTGTGGGACAAGGGACCCACCTCGGCGCAGCGATTTGACTGCTAAGTCTACAAAGGCGTACATACTCTACCCCCCTCTGGTTTTGAACCTGTGACCTCTTAGGAGGAAACACATGCTCTTAACCATTAGGCCCACTCAAGCTGTATATAAAATTATTTACAATCGAATACATAAATAAATCAAAATGTAAAGTTAAAGTTTAAATTAACTTACTTTCTTAATAAACAAAAAATCAATGGGCCATATGATATTAATAAATTGAAATAGATATAATTTTGAAAAACATCACACCTCAGCTTACATAGCGGTGACTGAAAAAAGTCAACAATAACATCACACCTCAGCTTACATTGGCGTGACTGAAAAAAGTCAACAAAAACATCACACCTCAGCGTACATTGGCGTGACTGAAAAAAGCCAACAAAACCATTATTCTATTTTTTTTTAAACACTTAACTGCGAACTATAATTTTGAAAAACATCACACCTCAGCTTACATAACCGTGACTGAAAAAAGCCAACAAAACCATTATTCTATTTTTTTTGGTATCAAATAGAAAGTGCTTGAGGAACTAACCATTATTTGTAGCTTACATAACGTAAGTTATGAAATACAAAGTGCTACTGCTGTATGTTTATAACAATTGGGCTCCGGACAACGTGCTTGCCATCGCTCCAAGCCAGCGACGCAAATAATGTTTCTGAATTGACCGTCGGGGTAAATTTCAGGGCCTTGACATTGATGGTCAGCGTGAAGCTCAACTTCTCGCCCCTCTTGGAAAACTTTAGCATTTTCGGCTCCACTGTCAACTCCATCCCTGTTGGAGCAGTCATGGTGGGCGTGTAAGTAGAAATGGTTGGACCAGCCAGGGTGACAGTTCTGACGAAACTTGTGGACACGTTGGAAGCCGACCCCTGACGCAAAAATGTAGAAAATGATGGATAATTGAAATTCCCAGATTGAGCTCCTTCAGCAGGACAAGTAACATTTGTACGGGTGAGACTCTTGATGGAGTCTGGAGAATAATCAAGACTGCATAGAAAATTCACATAGTCATCGACGCCCAGATCGTAAATGAGCCCCGGATCCATAGCTCTCTGGGGATCCACGTGACTGTTAAATTTATAATTTCACCAAACCGCGCGGACCTGCGGTCAACGCACGGAGAATACCACCGCAGGAAATCTAAACTGCCCGGTATCATATCGCACCACCCTTCAGCGTAAAGCAGTTTCCGTGCAACGAGCTCCGATGCAATTTGGAGCTGGCAGTGATGCACGCATGACATCAGCCTCATGCTTCCATTGGAAGGTAACATGCTGTCAACTCACCCTGTCCGATATCCGTTTGATTGAGGATGCTCGCTCTCCGCCGTTCGATTGAAGGGAAAGGACTGTGCAGTTTAAAACTGTCCAAAGTACAAGGGCCCGTTGAAAATTAAATACATTCCATACCTTATATTAAAAACATTGTCATGTTTTTTGGTAATGCGTTAAATGTTTTACGGCGAAGTTAATGTTTAGTGAATACGAAAGTATGGGTAAGTTTTTATATATTTTTTTTAATACAGCGTTGACTTTTGGTTATGAAACAAAATGCACGGGGATAGCATGTATGTAAGGTAATTGGCATATGAATGAAAAGGAAACAGGGGTCCGCAGCGCCTGGGAAGGAAGATGTGTAATAACACACAGTAAAAGGTAAATCTGCATAAAACCATTTTGATTGTATTCGCAGCAGCGAACAGAGGAGAACCAGAGAGCACACTCTCCTGTGTGTGAATATTTGTGGTTTATAATGAAAAAGGGATTTTATGCAGCAGGGTAAAGTTTTTGATTTGTAATGTAAAAAAATTGCACAGCAGTGCAGGAGAAGGAAGAAAATTAAATGAAGAAAACCAGTGGATTGTTTTGTTTCAAATCCATGAGTTGTTTCACACAGGTGAAAATGTAAATGAGTAAAACTCTGTAAGTTTTGTTTTTCACACAGCAGTGAATGTAAATGAAATATTTACACACAGTGGTGTAAAATTTCATAGGAAGCAGAGTAATTTATGTGAAAATGTTTTGGTGAATCCCTCTGAGTGAAAGAGGATGAATATGTAAATGTTTTCGTTTAATGAATGGAAATTTTATGGTGGTGAAATACTCTGTCCTGTGTAATTATTTTTAAAAGACTTCTCTGTGTAAAAGATCTTGGAGCAAAGGAAACAGAGCATAACCTCTGTGTTTTATATTTAGATGGTTTTGGTATTTTCCCATCCCAAACAGAAGTAAAAATACCCAACAATCTGTAGATGTATTAGAGTAAGAAAAACCAGTCCCAACTGGAGAATCAAGAAAAATAATATTGGAGACCTGCATGTTAAAAAGTATTCAATGTTAATCCGTTACTATTAATGTTTCTATACATTTAATGGCATCCAAGTTAACAATGGCAAATTCCCAAGTGATAAAAGCAACATAACAGGAATGTTGATAATAGAGATACATCATCTGCAGGCCTTACAAAAATCTAGTATGCCCACTTGACCTTAACGAATGTTGAAAGAGGAAAAAGTTTTGGTGTCCTAATTGAAAACATTTCATTATAACCATAGTGGCAGAGGCAGGAGCCTTGAACGCCAACCTTAGTCCAAGAGTGTGGATTGGGGATGAGCGTGGGCGACTTCCCAGAATTGAGATCAAAACTCATCGGACCTGAAATAGGAGATAAGCATTGTCGTAAAGTGTGTTAAACGCATATAAGAACCAGGAGAGAGAAAAACACAATATTAAAGGTAAACCACATAAACAAAACATTAATCATAAACTTAAACCTGCAATGTTTATGAAATTGTAAAGAAATATTCATAAATAAATAGTGACTCAGTTGGAAGAAAAAATAATAATTTTGTAAATTCAAAAATTTAACCATCATTAATAGCAAAATTTGATAAAAATAGGAGATTTGAAATATAAATAATTAAATAGTAAGTGAAGTTGTTCGGTTCAGGAGTTGGCTCTGATCTGTGCCTTGCTTGTATCTGACTAGTGATGAGTTTGCTCTCCTCTTAGACTTAAATCCTTGAAAAACCATGAGCAAAAAGCCACTAATTTGCATGAGTAGCTGCACAGTTAAAAAAGAAAGATAACCACTCTCTGAATAAATAAAAATCTGTTATACACTATAAGAATACTACTTACTCAACTAGAATTGAGTTGGAGTTTAATGGCCTAAGGCAACTATTGGAGTCTGCCTGATTCTCTTACAAATATAACTGGTGCCTTTTTTTAAAGTGTTCCCTGACATTACCATTGGACGGCCTATGTAGCAATACAACTTCTAGAAAACTAAAAGTCAACTGGAATTTAACTGCTTTTCGTAACACCAAAAAATATTTCTAATCAGTGTCGTTGAGTTTCTACTGTGGTTTATTCAAAAAACTACAGCATCCGTTTCTAGTAACTAGGTCAGATAAACCTTAAAAATAGTGATCATTTTCTTCTATAAATTTTCTAAACGTTACTATTATGTTCTATTTTCTCCTATGCAATGATCGCATCAAAATAGCCTCTCACACTGCCTAGCCTTGCAAGTATGGCAGGTGAAAAGGATGCCTAGCCTTGCAAGTATGTCAGGTGCAAAAGATCTAGATCTGAATATTAGCTTTTCACAATATTATCCTTAAAGTAATCAGATGAGCTGAACATTGAATAGCTAAAGGTTCAAGAGTATTAAATCCATAATTTATCAAATTTCGTTATTCTTTGTGTTACAATGATATCTTATTATTGTATAAACCTAATTATAACAGCAGTTGACTCGGTTTTGGGTGCCAATTCCAACAACAAGCCGTTCACATGCCCATTTCCCAGATTACCCAGTTTCAAAATTAAATGTATGCAAGATCAAAATTCATTCAGTAAATAGCAATTTTGACATTCAGTAAATAGCAATTTTGAGCATTGAAACAGAAAATATGAGCATGAGTCCCCATAGCTAACCAATCTCATAGACAAATCCAGTGAAACCGGTACAACCAGGACCTCCTGCAAGCCAAAGAAGAAGTGGATCATAAGAAGTGGATCATTTGCTGGATCTCTTTCTGACTTCACAAAATAGTAGAAAAGTCCTCTTCCAGTAACCTCACTAACTGTCATGTACCTGCATGAATATGAAGAAAGCACAAGGAATTTCATGCAGTTACTCAATTGGTCATCCAATATAATATAAGCATCGAAGCTTCACATCTATAAGCACTCCATATAACAATTTTAGCTCCTACTTTTTTACACCCTGCAACAATTCATACAACAATTTTGACTCCAATAGAGTCATTTTCTTAGCTTCAGTTGTTACTGAATTTCATGTATCCATAGACATTAAACTCTGTTCAAACATATGTCAAGTGTGTGCATATCAACGTAAATCATTTCTTCTATGGATGTAATTAGTATAAATTATGGATATTAAAAGCATTGGGATCTTACTCTCCTCTAGTAATTCGATGCTCTTATTTAATGCTACTACTTTTGAACATGACTGTCTTAATGAATAAATTGTAAAAGATATGACACTTGATTTTGATACTTCCAATTAATGTTATATTTGAACATGGACTGTGTATATGATTACATATGCTTTACTGTGAACAAATATGACACTTACCCAGCGTATATCTCAAAACTAATATTGCCATGATAGCCTGGAAAGGACTCTACTCTTGCATTTGCAGGTGCTCCCGTGCAATACTGTTGAACTGAACTGATAAGAGATATAATTACATGGATACTGAATAAATTAACCACAAATTGCATCGACTTCGTTTGGGAAGACATTGTTATGGAAATAGACCAAACCTCACGTCAATTAAAACAAAAACGAGGTGTGTATATATATATATTTCTCTGTAAAAATGTCTCAAACCTAACATATTTAAAAGAACAATCTGGTATGGCAAAGCCAACACAAGATCACCGAACCTTCTCTACCTGCCATGCATTTCATTCATTCTACCTAACAGTATGGTTGTATTCATGCAATGCGTGGAAAAGCCTGAGCTGGGTGTGGATCCAATGGTGGGGAGATTAATCACGTTGCCAGACACAGGATATTTATCACATGGGGGACTGGGCACCTTACATAATTTAGAAAGCCAAAACCATCTTTTATGTTTCTTCTAGTTAATTAAATTCCCACCAAATCTAAAGTGAAAGTGGCCAGAGCACTAGCTCGGCGCTTTCTTGACCATTTCACTTGAATTCACCCATTGCATTTCTAAAAGCATCCCCCTCAAGCTTTTGAATATCAGGTACGAGTTTGTTAGGTTTCCAAAAAGACCTAGAAATGACATCATACTTGTTTGAAGCTTAAAGTTTCTCAAAGAGTAGAGATGAAAGAGTTTTTTTAACAGTATTAAAATTTAAATTTGATACGACAAAAACAAGATCAAAACTCTACTTACAATACAATCTTAAATACTAAATATTACATATGACTATTTACGAATTCCTAATTTCTAAAAATATCTAACAATATATTTTTAAATATTAATATTATATATGATTAATTAAAAAATCTTACTTTTAAATTTAAAAATATATAATTATTGAATATTAATCCTTTGAAAATACACATTTTCTTTAAAATTAATAAAAACAACTTAACGTTTAAAACTTTATACATTTACAAAAATGATGAAATACATATCCAAAAGTTTTTAGTTTGGCTAACCATACGGCGCAAGTTTTTTCCTACTCCCAAATTATGATGCATGTTTAATGTGATCCTACATTCTGAGGAGCATTTTATTGTCGATCTCTACATGACACTTGATTTGAGATCTTTCCTAGTCACATATTTTATGGCCTTATCTTTGTCATGTCCTATGAACATGCAAAGTGTAAAAAATATATATTAATTCTCAATTTTAAAAAAAATAAATGTTTTGAAATTATATTATTTTTAATTAAAAAAAAAAACAATTGAAATCAAGTTACACGCTTCAATACTGTGAAAGGACTCAAAATTTCCATAAAGTTATCACTATATTCATTTCAGAAGACTAAGGACAGATTTAATCATATCCTGGTATAAAAAAGAACTTGTCTTTTACATATCTATATGCTTGACATAAACTTTATTATCTCTGCGGCATGCAATAGATATT
>APFE031040377.1:0-15844 GCA_000404065.3 Pinus taeda
GAATCATGATTAACATTTCTTTTGTTCTCATCATGAGTTTCCTTTACTACCCTTTCACCATTAATGACCCTTTCTTGTAGCAACTTCTTCAATTCTTCCATGTTTGTCTTCAAATCTATCTTCAAATCGTCCATCCTAGCTTCCACGTCATTCATATTAGCTTCTACACCTTTCTTTAAACAATCCATCTTAGATTCTTTTCCTTTTGTGCAAGTGACACTTGTTGCACTTGGTCTCATAATTTTGATATATCATGTTGCATTTCTTCCTCTTCTTCATGAGTCATGCTAGAGCTTTCAGGTCGCCTACTAGGTGTTTCCATTTTCTTCGAGGTATCAATTACTGATAATAATGCTTCACTATGCCCTTTGAATTCCTTCAAAATAATTTTTCAAACTAAGATTAAGCAAACATTTAAAAAAATATACACACCTTTTTTCACTTTGTAGGAGCTCGATATTGCCTCTAATCTATCTCTGTAATTTCGGATCATCCAATTATGAAATTGTGACCTATGGTAGCCCTCTGTGTCCTCTTTCCCATGCCGCCAGTTTGACCCCAATTGGATTCTCCAATGAAGAGTTATGCCAAATCTCCCACAGTGACCTGATTATAGACTAATTCAGTAGAGCGAAATTGTACGACGTGCCATGTGTCCCTGTTTTGACCTTTCGATCTGAAAAATATATACAAGAAACCACAGTCCGTTCTCTTTATATTCCTTCTTACAAAATTTCAATTTGATGCTCAGAGAGAAATTTATGATGATTTCCCCAGGTCACCTTTTTTTAATGTAATTCAGGATTCTGCAAAAGGACCAACTTCCTCAGTTCATATCTCCAAAAATATAGTGTGAAAAGCTCTGAAATGCGGACCTAAGTTTCAGTGAGATGTCTTCTCAAATGGGTTTTTGTTTTAGCTTCTGAAATGTCACAGAAAAAAAGTTATAGCGAAAATGCCACGATGACCTGTTTGGAGCAGTGAAACCCTAGAATCCAAAGCTCTGATACCAAATGTTATGAAACCAGCTCAAGAAAAGATAGAAAAGATAGATCAAGGCCTTAGAATTCAGCTTCTTCGAGGGGAAAACCTTATTTACATTACATAAATGAACAATTCTTGGATGATTCAAATGACAAAACCTCCTTTCTATTTATAGGAGTCTAAGGAGTCACAATATAACCCGGTCGACCTAACAATAATAGTATAAAGCCACAAAAATAACAATAGAGGGATTCTATGGGGCACAATAATAACAATATGGGGACAATAGGGGCATAACAATATTAATAAGGGGTACAACTACAATAGTAATGGGGTAATCACTAGTATTATAGGGACCCAACAAAGTTAGTCAATGCACTTTGGGCAAATCGGGTCAGCCAAAAGAAATCCATTGGTATGTCTCCCTTTGGAATTGTTTATGGAGTTGATACCGTGTTTCCTACTTCTCTAGCAGCCCCAGTAGTCAAACTTCTTCAGGAGGCCGACAGTGAGGAAGATCCTATGAAAATAAGATTAAATCAAATGGTCCATTTGTAGCAAACAAGAGAAGAGGTTTTCCAAAACACATCCAAGTTGCAGGAGAAGATCAAGAAAATCTATGACAGAAAAGAAAAGGCGGATGAATTCCAATTGGAGGAAGTGGTGCTGAAATGGGATGCAAGGAATGAGGAAAAGGGTAAGCATGGTAAGTTCGAAAATCTCTAGAAAGGTCCCTTCAAAATTGCTGCATATCATGGTCAAAATGCTTTTCTTCTGAAGGAGATGAACGGAGAAGAATGTCTAGGAGGGCCGGTCAATGGTCGGCTTCTCAAGAGGTATCATTTCTGAGTTGTTTCTGCTGCCTACATTTTCACTGTATATAAAATTTACATTTCAGTTTCATTGCAAGTATGTGTTGTGATTCTTTTGCAGTCTGGGGCCCGAAGTGAAGGCTATTATTCTGAAGAAATATTTCAGTTTTGAGTTCAGTTTGTCAAGTCAGTTTTTCAGTCATTTTGGTTTCCTAATTGAGTCAGTTTGAGTCAATAAATGAGTCAAGAGTCTTGTGTCGATTTGTCAAAATAATGGACTCCATAGCCCAATGGACGAAGGCACTATCTAGCTCTCCCAGAGATCTGCCATTCTTGACACCTCCAAGGAGATACCATCCCCATTGGAATCAATGTTAGAGTCGGTCTCGTCGGCCCTCCGTCAGAGATCATTTCTCTTATTGCATTTAATTTTTAGGTGTCTCGCTCATTTCACTCAGTTGTATTCCGCTAGGGGCATGCCATAATCTAACGGAAGGGTCTTGTTATTCATTACCCCTCATGCCTTACATTGCTGGCTCAGGTCTGTTCATCGAAATCAACTTTTAAAATTCACTTACAGTCCTGTTTTAGTCTTTTGATCAGCTAGGGTCATTTCAGTCACTAGGTCTAGGGTTTCAAAAGTTGTGTCTTCAAGATGTCCAATAAAGCCAGCAATCCAGAGGGAAGTTCTTAATAAGCTGTCATTTCAAATATTTTCATCATCATATGGATGGATTATGAATTTTCTTCAAAACTCTGTTTTGAAGAAAATTCGACATTTCGTCTTTGTAATAATTTTCAAAAAAAATTCAGTTATTGAATTCTTCAGGCGCAGCCCTGGTCTCCTTTTCCAAATTCCATGCCAGCTATCCCTGCAAACAATTGCCAAGAAATTCATCATTCAAGCCAAAAATCAAGGGGGAAACAAAAAGACAGAGTTGTATTAATTGTGAAAAAGTGCCAATTTCAAAACATTACAAAGTGGGTTTGTGAGAAACAAAAATCAAATTCATGTCCTTATAAAGATATTTCCATGAGGTTCAAAGCCCATTTGCATGCCAACAACCAAGAAGAAGCAATTCCAAGTGATTTTTGTGAAGGAGTGAGAAATTGGAGAAACAATCGCCGCAACTTGTCGGCACGACGCATAGAGCAGGTGGCGCGGCGCACTGTGTCGACGCGACACATTGGGCGTGATCATCCAGTGTATTTTTGAACGGGCGCGGCCCACCGGAAAGGTGCGGCGCATTGGGAAAGCTATGCGGCGCACTCAGTCGATTGGCCCCAAAAGTTCCAGAACGGCCTCCAAATGCCCAAAACGTGCAAATTTCTCCTTATTTCAAGTAGGTTGGGCTCCTCCTTCGTTGTTCATCCATCCAAGTTTATGGTGTATATTATGTTTGATGTGGTGAATGCCAAAACAAAATCTCGAACCCTACCATGTCAAAATCTTCATATGAAAAGTGTTGTTTAGGGTTTCAAAAATTGTTTGCCACCAAGTTTATTCTTTTTCCATCACTTTCTTTTCCCCTTGATTCCATTTTTTCCCTTGATGTCATTGTTCCCTATCCCCTAAAATTAATAAACCCCTATCCCCAATTCCCTTCCACCCATTTCCAAATGTAAAAACCCCAAACCCTACCCTATACAAAATTCCCAAACCCTCCTACATTTCCCTAATCCCTTACTACTTTACCTCTTCCTAACAGTCCCTTGTTGCATTTTTTCCCTTGGTGGCAGATATTAGGCACATCACTAAAAGAGCAGTTCAGCATAGTTTTCATACACCAACATTTATTTCTCTAAGGCAGTTTGAATAACAGCACTCGTGGCATTTGAGCATTCATCTGATTATGAAGTGGAAACCCAGAGTGACTCACCCTTGGAAGGACATGCACCGAGGAGGCCTCATAAAAGTAGCAGACATGTTAGAGAAGAACCGACCACCCTTACAGAATTGCAGGCCTGCCCTCTTGCCGTCTCTTGTTTCTAGTTTCAGTCATGTTATGAATTTTGTGAGAAGGTTGCTACTTTTCAAGTTCATCAGGAGTTGGCTCGCTTATTTGTATTGCATTTACATGGTGATCGAGTTACTTTGGCTGGTGTCACTTTCACACTTACACCAGAATCTATCTCATTAGCAACCGACATACCCAACATTGGAGAACCATGGAACAAGAGGCAGGAGATTGACCGGCAGCATTATGAGCCATATATTAAACCCAGTTTCTTGAGGCAGCTAAAGAGAGTGTTCCCTTTCCGATATCTCAAAGATGAGTATGCTCCACTAATGAAATTAATCATGAAGTATTTCAGTTGTGAAGGTCGCTTCTCCCGGTTATATGCTTATCACATCAGGTTGCTCATGCATTTCACCTAGGTACGGATGATGAACATCCCATATTTCATATGATGAAACATAGAGAGGATGACCGCCCTTGTGCAACACAAGACCCCTGAGCAACATTTCAACAATATTTACCATTTTGCTCTCATCAAGATTTTGGTGGTTCATCAGCTTCGATTACAGGGCATCACTTGGGAAGATTTCATCTCTAGTGACTTTTTTAGAGCTTCACAGAGACTTTCACAGGTTTTGCATGAGACTGGTGGACCTTCTCATCAACAAGAAGGCCATGATCCACGCATTGCTACTATACCGGTCTTCATTACATATCAGAAAGGCACGAGGCAGTTATTTGCAGCAGCAAAGCAAGCGTTATCTCCACCCGGGGTGGAAGGGGCCTCGTTTCCGACATCAGCATCACAGGTACATGATAGAGGCAAGAGGCCAATGCAGGACGAGGGGCCTTCAGGTGAGCGAGAGACTGATTTCATTCTCGTTCAGGATGATGTTACAGACATGGGCTCGCAAAATGCACATCTTAGAGAGATCATCCAGGAGCAGCAGACCGAGATCACAGCCTTGTCCCTTGACTTGGAGAGGGCTAAGTGGACTATGAAATACTTGGAGCAAAAGAACAAATATCTTGAAGATTAGTAGGCAATCATGGAGTTGCAAAATATCCGCGAGAATCGTCAAGCTGCTCAAAGGAGAAGGATTGAGCTCACCTCATTGGAGCAAGAGATTAATGATGATCGGGAGTCTTGGCTCGAGCGAATTAACAACCACCTAGAGAGACTACTGGAAAAGGCCGACAAGGAAAAATCATTTTTGAGGCACATGGTTTTCCATTACAGGGCACGCAATATGAGTTCCAAGGCATGAATAAGGACTTTGAAGGCAAAATTGAGGAAGGCCATAAAGAAGCAAAAGAGGCAAAAGGAGCATGATCGCCTTCGGATATTGGCTGAAGCCTCTTTAGCTCAGTATGACAGTTGATGGAGACGATACAGCCCAAATTTCAAGAAATTTGGAGCAATTTTTGCATTTTTGAAAATTTTTGCATTGAAAAGCAGGTTTTGCCTCCCTATGCGCCGCGCCACATCGCGCGCGTTTTTGCTAGAGGGCACCAAATTTAAAAAACTTTATATTTTTGGATTTGGAATCAAAATCATGACTTTTGGTGCATGGCCAAGAATTTTGGGCAAGTTTTGAGTCCCCAAGAGGTCAAAAACACTCAAAAAATGACCTCACTGCCCCTATTTTGACACACAGGAAGCAGTTCTGGGAGATTGAAGTTTTGGAGGGGTATGTGGATAATAAATTGAAAATTTTCACTTGATTTGGGAAGTAGACAGGCAGGGCTTTCCAACAAGCTATCTTGGGCTCAATTTGGACTTCGGGAATTGCCTCAAACTCAGCCTCCAAGTGGCGCCGTGCATAGAGGATTTTTGCCAAATTTTTCACCTTCCAGCTCAGAAATTCGGCCAGTTTTGACTAGTTTTGCTTCTATATGAAATTATCGATTTATCTTGATGTAATTTAAGTACCATGATGTAATATTGGCATATTTTTACTTTTTCTAGAGGATTCATTCATTGAAAAGTGAAAATTTAATGAATGAATCAGTTTCCTACCTTATAGAGGCAAGTTGTTTTGATTGCCTAGATTTTAGTGCTTTGTTTAGAATTGGTTGAAACAACTGCTAGAATGATGAGCTCGACCCCTAGAGGCATGGGAGTGGGTTAGGATGGTCTATATCATGTATCTTCTAATTCATTTTCAGGGTTGGACTCTTGAGAAATCCTTGATCTTCATTGTACATTCATATTTTCATTTTGGCTAAGGAATTGAGACCAGGGTTTGCAGCACTCTTTGGGATTCATGTGGAAATTTTTCTTGGTACAGTGCTTCTCTTTGTTATTGTGATTTTTTTTATGTATTCCATTATCTATCTTATGTCTTCTGAACTAAACAAACAAGAGTGTAAGTAGAATACATTGAAAATGCAATGCTCTACTTGAAGTTTGCTTTAGTTGTTTGATGTTTTCAGCTGTTTGGGGAGGATTCATGATTGCCCTTGCCCTCTTCAACACCTCAACTGTCTTTTCCTTCCACCTCATTCAATTCTAAGTGAAAAAATGATTTCCTACCTTGCCCCATCGAGATCCCTGCAGGACTGTGCCTCATTCCCCGCACCCAAAACCTGCCTTCTCAACTGAGCCAATAACTCATCAATTCATTCAAAAAACCTCTTGCATACATATACCTAGCCTAAAATCAGAAGATATTTCATTCATCTCAAGCCCCATCAATTATCTTTTGCTGATATTGACCTGGAGAGAGCCCTCTCCTATCCTCGTAGGGCTAGCTACGAGGCTGAGCATGGTTTGATGTGGACCTAGAACCTTGCCTTTTCAGCCTGAGGCAAATCTAGGCTCTAAAAAATTCTATGTGTGCAAAATAGTTTAGGGAATGCAAAGGCATCACAGGGCATGCTAGGGCATGATAGGGTAGCTGCGCACAACCTGTAGTGATAGGGCCATGCACCCACCCAGGGCAGGGAGTGTGGATTTTTGAATGACAATTCTGCAACTTAACTGAACGAAAACTTGGAGTTTCTCTACATTGTGGGTAGATTGCATGAAGTGGGTCGCTGCCATAGGAGGTGGGTGCAAGTTGCACAAGGTGGTCGCAAGCTACATGAGGTGGGCACAGGCTACACGAGGAGATGGCCATGGACTACATGAGGAGTTTGGCATGGGTTGCACAAGACACTAGGCCGCCACTGCATAATAGGCAAAGCGCGGCCCGCAAGAAGTGTAGGATGTTGCATGAAGTTAGAAAGTGTTGGGCAGGCCTATGCGGTAGAATACACAACATTATAAAAACTTGTAAACTTGTAAAAATACTTGTGGAAGTTAATTTTATAAGTATTGTGGGTGAACTATTGGAGTTGCCCCTCTCGTGTGTTTATGTGTATATTGTTGTTCATTCCATATTGATGATGAATGAAGATAGAAGATAATTGAAGTTAATTTAGTTACATGTTAAAAGAAGAAGTGAACACTTAACGATATTTAACTAAGTGTTGGTAGTAGGCATAGTCCAAAAGTATAATTAGGGGTAAAACAAAAAGGCTAGTCGGTGTCGCACGATGCTCACAAGTCTACTTAGAGTCGCCACCAATGTGGGGATGCAACAGATGGTACTAGAGCTTGGCTCAAGAAAGAACGAGATGGTTTTTTATCACAATGTGACATATCATGCAACATAGTTTGACAGGGGCAAGGCACCATGTCTGGGTCAAGCTGAATGAACCCATGGAAGTCATAGGGTTGCTAAAAAACGTGATGAGTTGGCAGATTCTTTGAAGGTTAAGGGGAAACAACACTATGAAGAACTTTTGAAGGAGTGGGAACACTTGGACTGCATCAAGGATGGAATAGTGGATGTGTGAAGGGCCTTGAACACTCTCCATGGGAAGTCTTCCAAAATTGAAGAACTTGATAAAGAGTTGTGACAAGGTGACCATAAAGTCCAAGAACTCATGGATTAATGAGTTCGCTTAAGGGAGGAACAAGCTAAGTTGCAAGGTGAACTCAAGGAGCTCGAGAAAGGGATCAAGAGGGACTTTCTTGATCGCTAATGCACTACTATATAAGAAGATGAGTTCAAATACATTTATATACATGGAGCTTGGTACCATTTGATGAAGGACGATTTGCAAAGGATGGGAGCACTCCAAGTTGAAGATGATGTGTTTTGAGTAGGCGTGATTGGTCAGCATGCGAAGGAGGAAAAGCTTGATGGAATAAAAGCCACTCAAGCTAGACCAAGTTCAAATTGTTCAAGTTTGTTGAACAGGGAAATTGCATACCTCAAGAGGACAGTCAGGTCGAGACATAGGGCAAAATACAGTTCTGAGGAGGAAACAATGAAGAAGGTTGGAGAAGTAAGACGCAAAACAATACTTGTGCAAGATGGAGATGCTTTGGGGTTGATTTTTGTGCAGGTGACTATGTGTGGGAGAAATTTTGATGTATTGGTCAATATGGGAGCTACACATAATTTGCTTAGTAGAAAGGCAAAAACATCATTGACGTTGAAAGTTGGAATGGAAAGAGATTTAAGTGCTTTCAAAGCTATTAACTCAAGCATGAGGGTTGTGACAAGTGTTTTAAGGGACACACAAGTGAAGGTTGGTTCGTGGTTTGGAAAGTTGGATCTAAGGGTGATCGAGATGGATGATCATGTTATGGTTTTGGGCTAGGAATTCTTATAAGGGACACACAAGTGAAGGTTGGTTCGTGGTCTGGAAAGTTGGATCTAAGGGTGATCGAGATGGATGATCATGTTATGGTTTTGGGTCAGGACTTCTTAGTAGTAGCACAAGCCATACCAATGATGGACCGTAACATACTCTTGATTAAAGGTGGTGAAAAACCATGATCGTGTTGATGACAAGGAATAGTCACTTGGGGTATCTTCCAAGTATTTCTTCAACGAATTTGCATGAGAAGGACCTGAATGTGAAGCATGAACATGTGGAACGAAAAGAGGTTGGATGTTTGAATCAGGTAACGAAGGAGAAGAAGATGTTCGACTTTGTTGTACAATCCATGAACGAGAAGAAGTATGGAGGTTGAGGAGTGGCTCTAGCCATCGTAATGAAGGTAGATGTGACTTCTACCATGAATCTTCACCAAGGAATTGTCAAAGAGAGAGGAGGCCCGAGTGCTTCTTTTAAGGCAAGCAAAGAAGGTGAATATGCAGGTACATATTTGACTAGTATTATAGGCTATTGCAGATATGTTATGGGCATCTATTATTTTCAGTGGATGAAATGAAGACTTGAGAAGCTTAGGTGCATGAATGAATAGGTTTTTGTTGTGCATGACTACTTGAGGATGCAACATCAATAAGAAACATGGGTGGATGAGATTCAGGGAAGAAACTTCCTAGCCCTTGTCATGCACTAGAAATTTGGAGATGAGTGAGTGCAGTGCCTTGATGAAGACGAGGTGATACACCACCATGAAAAAAGGGCCTTTGGGGGAGGTCCTAACAACAGTGATTCTTGGATGGATGTGGTTGTTGTTCCATGACCATGGGAAACAAATGGATGATAGAATAGTTGGGTAGCATATCGCAGGTGAGATGGAGACTTCTTCATGGCCCTGGGTATGTCATGATGAGTGTTGGTTGGAGAAATAATTCATGGAGATGGATATAGTTCTTGATCGAAGTTAGAGGTGTGACAAAGTGTTGAAGGAAACAATTGACTAAGGCATGAGGAGGTGCATTCTCATGAGTTGAGAGTGATATTTGGACTGATCTCCCAATTAGATCAAGTCATGGGGTACGAAAGTGTGTTTTGCTATGTGTTGTAGTCTCCATTGTTATTTAAGTTTTATTTTCAGTTTTATCACAAAATGAAAGAAAAATAAAAAAATATGAAAGGAAAACCAAATATTATGTTATAATGGAAATGAAAAGAAATGCAGAGATTTGAAAGAAATGGTCGATCTTATATTATTAATGGCTTTTGAAAGTGATAAACCCTCGAGAAGATCTCGGCCTTCCGATCAACAGGCCATAGATCCGATGGATATCATGTAGAAAAGTAATCGGGTTTTATTTTTAAAATATGACTCGATAAGTCATTAACTGGTAGTTTTATTTCTTATCGGGTCCTTATGGGAGTCAAAGGGTTGTTGAAAAAATGGACGCGATAAGGTTTTGTGCAACAGGTTTAAAGTTTCTTGAGTTCTAGGGGATCAGACCGTCCATTGAATGAGTGATTAGACAGCGATCGCACTTAGATGTGCACGTGGGTTAACGGCTCAGGTGGACCTAATACGTAATGAATTGGGGCTTTATCCCTTTCATTTCTGGTGACGTTGATTGGTCGGGTTTCCTTGCGTGTTGGCCAATCACAACACTTCTGATATGTATGTGGCCCACAAGTCCACACATGGAGTTTTGCTAAAATGCAGTGTGTTGTGTTAAAATAGTTTAACTATTATCAGAGAATCCACAGAGAAACTTCATTATCACAGATCCGAGCAACGAGTGGTCATCATCAATTTTCTAATTTCTGTTACTTCTTTTTATTTGTTTTCTTGAAATGAGGTGTCGTTTACCCTCTAATGTAGTATTCTGTAGTGACTTATTTTTACTTTAGGTAGTTAGGGGATAGTTAAACAGTTTTACAGTTTTCGGGATTACCAACTGTGTCATATGATAAAAAGAGGAAAATTTATAGAGAGGAGGTTTGCATTTTGAAGAACCTAGAGACTAGGCCACTATATTCTTGATATAATTGTTGATTAATGAAATAATCAGAATGTTTCCACATATTGTTGGGTATGATTTTGTGATTTCTCTACTATGTGTCATCATATGTCTTCTTTCCTTTAAGTATGGTAATGAAGTTGCATGTCTTTGTTTACTTAGGTGAATGAAGTTAAAATTCCTTAAAAGAGCACTCATATGCTTGAAGCTCCTTCCTCTGCATTTCTTCTAAGTTACAGATAGTAGTTTCTGTGTAAAATAGCATATTGTCTCTGACTTCTCCAATCATTCTTCATTCATCATTCATATTCAGCAATCAAATGGCATTCTGAGATTTTCATATCATCAAAGTATTAAGGGTTAGGAATCAAGTCTTTCAGGTCCTTCATTTGAGAATACAACATACAACTAAGTGACAACTAAGTGATAGAATAATAATCATTAATGTCTTAAGCACAATTTCTACACAGCCAAGAATTTGGTTTCTTAAGGGACAATATTAATTGGCGTTGCTGCTAGGGAGAGAAGACAAGAACATTTTTCCCTGGGTTTTAAATATTTTCTTCTAGTTGTTCAGTAAGGAGGAAATATTTGGTTGTTTTGAAAAAAAGCAATAACTCTAGCTCCAAAGAGAAACCATACAAGGTCATATACCTCACAGCAAAAGTCCAAGCCCTTTCAAATCCTGAGAAGCTAGTTTCCAAGAGGATTGGAAGGCCTAAAACTCCACTTACACCAAGTCCTACATTGTCTACACCAGGAAGCAATTCATCACATCTTTCACATTCATATTTTATTGACCAAGAGTCACCTTCTACATCCAATTCATTTCAAGAACCCAATTGTCAAGGACAGTCTTTAGAGTCCGTTTATTTTTCAGTATCTACTATAGTCATTCAGCCTAAACCTATAACAACATTACCATCTCTGCACACTCCATTTACTCCTCAGTTAGGTTCAACATCTGTTGGTAGTCTAGGTTCAGTAAATTCAGGAGCAAACATGGTAGCACCTGCATTCTTGATGAATACGTATGCACCTATTCAATTTCCCCAATAGTTGAATCAAATGCCTCAAGAATACTTGAACATTCTTCCTTGTTTCACAGGGGAGGATCAACAAACATCAGAGAATCATGTAGCAGTATTTTGTAATTTTGCAAAAAATTTAAACATTGAATAGTTGGATGTTGTTCTAAGACTTATTATGCAATCCTTGGATGGAGAAGCAAAAAAATGGTTTAAAGGGCTTCCTAATAACTCTATTCCTACATGGGAAGAGTTGGGGCACCTATTCATCCAAAGATGGGGAGAGAAAAGATACCATGGATATTCACTCATAGAGTTCAATGCTATTAAGAAGAAATCTAATGAAAGTGTTGTTGAATTCATCAAAAGGTTCAATAAATTGTATAATAGTCTTCCTGTGGAGATTAAGCCCCCTCCTGTTGGTGCAAAAATAACTTTTCAGGGGCTTTTGAGTCGGATTTTGGATTTACATTGAGGGATAGAAGATCCATAGCCCTTGATCAAATCCAAACTAACGCCTTAGAGATAGAAGCAAATCTGGTGGCTGCAGGTAAAACACCAGAGGCACAACCTCTCCAAGATAAGGGAAAGGCTAAAGTGGAATCCTCTCAAAGTCAAATATTGGAGGATATGAGTAATGTAATTAAAAATTTGTCAAATAAATTGATTAAACTAGAATTGGAGAGTAAGAATTCTTAGAGGCAAGCACAGTAGAACAAAAACTTTAATCCTCAGTATAGAAGAAAAACTCTACAAATTATGTAGGGGGAGAGAAAATATCAATATCATATTCAAGCACCATTGTATATAGAGGCAGGTCCTGATGAAGTACCAGAGCATTCCAAGAATCATGATGATCATATTTCTACATTGTATGCAGTAGATGAAGATGAGCTAGTTTTTGAGGGGGAAGAATATGAATATGATGAAACAAATCCCATTTATGATGAGAATGAAATTGATGAGTATTGGAAGCAGTTTTCTGATTTTATGCAGGAAGAATTACATAATAAATATGACTTGAGATCAAGGAAAATATCTAGAAGTAAAGAAAATGAAGGTGAGTAGCAAGTTGCGACTCCCTTAGAGAAGGTGACTCAATGAGAACCACAACCTACAAAGAAATTGAATAAAGGAAAGCAGCAACAGAATACAAGTAGCAAGACTCAAATGCTTCAAGGTGAGCCTTCTCAAGACAACAGTGATAAAATTCCTTTAGAAAAGCTTGTTTCCATTCCACAAGAGGTTTCATTGACAAGGAGAAGTGAAGGTGAAAATGAAAGGAATACTAAATAGGTTCATATGTTTAGTCTTACTAAAGAGTTGGAAAAAATCAGAATTCAAGTGCCACTCACAGAGTTGGTCAAAACACCAGTTTATCAGAGAGAGATTGTTGAGTTTATCAATCTAAGAGAGAATGTGAATTTAAATGACACTGTGAATCTACAAGAAGATAAACCAATAGTGGTTTTTGGTCCACATGTGGAGGAGGTAGATTCTTCAACACCTCCGTTCTACATTTCTTTATTGATTCATGATTTCCTCTTGCACAATTTTATTTTTGATTCAGGAGCTTCACATAACTTTATGCCATTATCAATGATGAAACAACGAAACCTACAAGTTACTAAACCTTACAAAGACATGTACTCTTTTGATTCAAATAAAGTCAAGTGTCTAGGGGTCATTAAAGATATGGTGATATCACTAGCCTAGATCCCAGCTAGGAGCTTGGTAATGGATGTAGTGGTAGAAGATATCCCTGCTAGGTTTGGAATGTTGTTATCTAGGTCATGGGGGGCCAAATTGGGTGGTGTTTTGAATCTAGATTTTACATATGCTGTTATACCAATTTTTGATGGAGAAGAAAGGAGGTTGTATAGAGAAACTAGATGTGTAAAAACAATTACAAAAAATAGAGCAAGTAATTCACCTGTATATAGCCAGGAGAAAGATTAGTTTGCTTGCTTCATGCTGCATGATAATGCAGAGTTGGCTGAAGATAACCAGAGGCAGCTTACTTCAGCCAGTATAAATATAGAGCTGCAAACATAAGGGGTGTGGAAGTGATTCTATGATGGAGCCTATTCTAAGGAAGGAACAAGTGTTGGTTTCCTTCTGATTTCACCTGGAGGTAATATGTTCCCTTTTTCTTTTAAATTGGAGTTCGAAGCAACAAATAATGTGGCCGAATATGAGTCCTTGATCATTGCTCTACAAACAACAAAACAAATGGGAGTACAGTCAATTTCTGTCTTTGGAGATTCATATTTGATTATAAAACAAATAAAGAACCATTGTCAAACAAAACACCCTAGGCTTAGGGCATACATAAATGACGTGTGGGATTTGGTTGAGAACTTCTTTGAAGATTTCAACATTCAGTTCATTCCAAAAGATGGAAACATATTAGTATATTCTCTGGTTGTTGTTGCTAGTACTCTTAGGCCTCCTATTAATCCAAAGCTAAGATATGAGGTTGAAATGAGGCATAGGCCTTATGTTCTTGATAATATTAAACACTGACAGATTTTTTAAGATGATCAACAGATTAATGAATTCTTGACTATGACTGAATATTTTCTGGGCAGAGGGATTGATCAAGATGAAGATGAAGCGACAGAAGGTACAGAAGTAAGTGGTTCGAAAGATTCTATAGTTAATCAAAAAATTATTAAATTGAAAGATAATACTATGCCAAGGGGACTTGTCCCTTTTGAAAGACTTTTTAACTCCAATGTTGTAACTGTTAGTTCACAGAAAATTCCACAATATGAGCATATTCAAGATCACAATATTGGAACTCAGGAGGAGCCCAAGTTAGTCAAATTATTTAATGGAGTTCCACTTAATTATAAGGAGAGATATCTTAAGCTTTTCAAGGACTATGTTGATTTTTTTGCTTGGTCCTATGAGGATCTCAAAACATATGATGTAAGCATTATTCAGCGTAAGATTCCCTTGAAAGAGGGGATTAAACCATTTAAGCATAAAATTCGATAGATAAATCCTTTGCTCTTACCATCGATTGAGAAAGAGGTCAAAAAGTTTCTTGATGCCAAAAAAATATTTCCACTCAGGTATTCTAACTTGGTGGCCAATTTAGTGCTTGTAAGGAATAATAATGGAGAGATAAGGCTATGTGTAAACTTTAGAAATCTCAATAGGGCCTCCTTTAAAGATAACCCTCCATTACCTAAGATGGATCATGTACTGCAGAAGGTAACAGGTTCATTCAGGAGGTCAATGCTGGATGGGTTTTCTCGATATAACCAGGTGGTTGTGGATAAAGAAGATCAGAAGAAGATTGCATTCACAACTCCTTGGGGAACTTTTATGTATGCTCGAATGCCTTTTGGTTTGATGAATGTGTTAGGTTCCTATACCAATAGGTTTCATCTTTCATGATTGACAGTGGAAGGGCTAAATATGTTCATCATTGCAGGCTGCAAAGGTTCCATATTTTGTGTACATACTATGAAAATTAAAAAATGAAAAGAGGGTATGCCTTAAAAGAATAATCAAAAGGCAAGAAAATCAAGTGGTCAAGAAAAAAGTGAAAATGAACCCCAAACTGAAGACCACGAAAGTCGCCAGTCAAAATGCCACTACTATCTTTTGGGCAGTATCACGCTCTGCAAATATTGCTGCTATCATACTTGATGGATGGCCCAATAGTCTAAACTGGACCATGCCATGTTTAAATTACTTGTTGCAGAATAGAGAATGTTCCATGTCCAAACAGCTCAAGCTTGGCAGATGACTAGCTAGGTAGAGAAATGAAGGTGCCCAACTGCTTAATCTGGGTCCTTGGAAGAAATAAGGGTACATTTTAGATAGGAGGGCAATCAAAAGAAAAAGAGGACAATCAGAGTCTGCTAATTCAAGTGCACCCACTTTAAATGAAGAAAAAATGTTAGGATTACTAGGATGGGTAAGTAGCGCAAGGTTGCAGAAATGGAGAGCCATCACCAATTGGCTTACTAAGTGCAAAGACGTGTGCCACTCAGGGTATTGGCATCAAAGGCAAAGAGTGGAGGAGAAGCATTGCAAGCATGTCTAATTTCCCCTATTTTCCCCCAAACTTCATTTACTAACACCCCCAAGGGCCTTGAGATCTGCTCAGGTGTCCAGTCCCACTTCACTTCATGACAAACTACTGGGTCAAATCATGAAGTTTAATCAAGAAAAGAAGCCACATTTTTGTGTAAAAAGGATTTCTTATCATTTCATTTATCTTCAAATTCTAAGTTTTATCCCTTAGAACTCAGTCTTTACCCCTTCACTCACCTCACAAAGCCATATTAACCACTAATGTACTATTTAGCTCCCTAACTTCCCCCCTTCCCTAATTCTATTAGAATCTATGGAAAATTTCC
>APFE031040382.1:0-12702 GCA_000404065.3 Pinus taeda
TTCTCACATTTTGTGGATGGTAAACTAGGTAACTGGGTAAACCTTTGACCTTGATTACAGAGCGTCACCTTAAGGAAATCAAAGAGAGTGGAATTTGTGATCAACAATAACTAGCAACAATATCTGAGAATTTCAAGTCTGTACCACACGACTTGAACTAACCTTTGAGGATATATATATATAAAATTTGCTAAGCTATGTAAATCTTGAAATAATTGGCACAAATAACCTATGAGTTGAATATAACATAACACCTTGTCACTGTCTACTTTATGTTCCATAAAATATTTTAAATTTTTATTACTATAAAAATATATTTTCATTAATAAATATTTATTAAAAACTAAAAAAATATAAATAATAAAATATTTCAAACTAAATAAATATTCATTAAACTAAAAATTCTAAAATATATTTTTATTCATTTAAATAAAAAATAATCAAACAAAATACATTAATAATTCTTTTCTTTTTTTCCCCTAAATTAAAATTATTTTAAAAAAAAAAAACCATGCTCACTTTGGCCTCATCTTTGGTTATAATACCGTACAAAATTAAAAATTCCTAACTACGTTCTTTTTTTTTCGTATATTAATATCTAATATACTGTATAACATACATAAAAATAATTAGTTAAGAAAAATAAATAATGAAAATACAATTCATAGCTTATTTATTAATATGTGTAAATATTAATTAGTTGTTATAATTTAATAGTTATGTGTGAAAAGGTGTTTTACAATTTTAGTAAGGTGAAATGTTGGAGTTGTCCTGAATGAGTGTAAATATTTAAATGTTTGTCACAATATAAAGTATGAATGTAGTGGTTGTAAATGAATGTAAACATTCAAGTATCCACTCAATATAAGAAAGACTTTGTAATATGCATAAAATAAAGTATTAGCTAAAAAAATTAATAATAATAAACTATTATTTAATAAAATAACAAAATAAATAATAAATATGTATTTTTGTTTTAATAAACAAAAAAAATTACAAACTAAATTTTCCAAAAAAAATCAATAATTGTACATATAGCATTAACAATAATTCTAAATAAATTAATGACATAAAGATGATTCATAATTATTTCATGATTTCAAACATATAATTAATAAACATATAAAAACTTAATAAATTTAATTAATAAATGTATAATTAAAAATAAAAATCTTTCTAAATATAGAAATATGAAATGCTTAAATATGTCTAGATGGCATAGTCTAACTAATAGATGAACTGGTCATTTTCAAGGCATTTTTCTGATTAATTTTAACCAAAATCCAATAGAGATTTTTATAAAATTAAATTTAAGTTGTTTGATCTATAGAATTCAACGTTCCGATGCTTTTTCAAGGTGTTGAATCCATTTATACATTCAAAAAAGTATTTTAAACAACAAAAAATCACAATCTTTATTGAATTGTATAGCTGGATTCCAATGAAAATGGCCATTTTGTCTAGAAGTTAGACTATGCCTATATAGATTAGTTATAAATTAAGATTTACTTAACCATATAAATTAAAATAACGATTCACCCTGATGGGGGCACATGAATCAAGATTAAATAGCATGGCAGTGAGTTGTTATGACCCTCCCATGTGACAAAGGGATGACACATCAGAGACGCCAGAGATAGTTGTTGGTGGATGCTCCAAAGTTTTGAGATGACTGGTATGTGGTACATAAGTCGGGCGGTGGTTTGGCTTTGACGTTGGCGGTTTCAGGTTATGGGTGAGTGTGAAGGTGGTGATAACATCATTAAGAATGCATAGGTTGTCAACCTTTGCATGCTCTTTAGTCTGACAAGCTTTGTGTATTCAGTTTCGTTTGGTCGACGTGGTTTGCAGAGAAGCTCCACTGGTAAACCAATTCGCAAGGTTTGGAATATTGGAGTGGGGGTTCATTGGAGTTTGCATCGTGACTAGTTTTTTCTGGTGTGGGAGAGCATTTCGTTGGTCTGGCTAGTGGATAGACATCAATAGGGAGACTTGGGAACTACTGGCACCCTCCTAGTGAGTCCTTTTTCTTTGGTCTTTGAGTTTCAGTGTTTTTCTCCTGCAAGATATTTGGTTGTGGGTGGGTTCTGTTTCACTTCTTTTCCCTCTCTCATGGAAGCAATGGAATGGTTTAGAACTTGTTTACAGGATAGTGGTGTTTATGGTGTGCTTTTGAACCCTAGGTACTATGGGGCGGGGGTTTGGAGTTTGGAATGTATGGGTAGTTTTTCTATTTTGGGGGCTTGTCTTCCTCAACCAATCGGGGAAGTGTAGTCTTAATAGGTTTATGGTCTTGCATACGTGAGGTGTTGGAGACCTAGGGGGTCGACTAGGTAGTGACAAGAGGCACCCTTGTTGAGGGTTTTGGAAGCTAGGAAATTATGTTTGTCCCTTGCAATTGGGTTTCAATAAAATCGTGGTTTTAGGGTTAGTGGTATCTATAACAATTCTTAGGCAATGAGGGTGGGCTCAACGTGGGTTGGGGCCTCGAGGCTAGCCACTGGGCTGTGGTGGTCAGATGGAAGATATAGACATGGATGAGGGTGTAGAAATTTTACCTGTAGAACAAACCAATATATGCAATGTCCTAAAGCATAATACTTGTTTTACTTCTACAAAACATTAAGCGGAAGCATAATTGAATTCATGAGCAACACCAAGTAGAAACATGCATAACTGATCAAGAGAAATAATCACACATAACACAAGACATATCCAAGGGAAAGCACCAGCATAAAACCCCAACCATGTATTATCAATCAAGTGGAAATCCTCTTCACAATACAAAAAGAATTAGCTCTCAAACTATCTTGCTCTCTCTATACTTTGATGATCTTAAATCAGAAGATGAAAATCATGGACTGCCTAGGCCTCAATATATAGGCCACAAGTCCTCCAATCTCCTATAATAGATCCCTCTGCATGCAAGGAATACTTACTAGAAATATCCAAGCATCTGATAATACACTATCCCACATCTGATCTCAACTGGGTCTCTGACAAAACTGACATGCAACAGTTATCCATGAGTGAATCCTCAATTATCTAAAATAATAGTTGTCACATGCATGCAAGCATTAAACAAACTATATTTTATATTTTTAACAACTTGTTAAAAATAAAAATTAAAATCTAACTGGACTGACTAGTTAGAACTAAGTCAACGATTGCTCTCATTAATAGAACTCATACTATCCTCAATTAGTGGAGGAAATTAAGGATAAATGCTCATCCAAAGTCGGACAACGTCATGTGCATGCTCAAAAGACTTACAAATTCGACTTTTCAATTAAACAATTAACTCAAACTCAATTATATAATTAATATTTCCAACTACTGTTAAGACCAAAATTAATTTTACTTCATAGATAGACTAGGACTGCTATAAAAGGAAGGGACCCAGAAATGCTATTTTTAGAACTTTCTATTTTTAGCAGTTTCACCTCTCACCCAATGTGGCCAATGACCTCGGTGGCCAAACTGCTATTTTTAGACATTCTATTTTTATCACATTCTAAATTTAACATTTCTTGTTGCACATTTTTCAACAGAGGGTGCAGAGGTGGCGTTTGAGGGCAAAATCGCTCAAGACAGGGTCCCTGACCTTGGACGAGTTGACTTGCAACTCTCCAAGGATTATTTGGACCTCTAGATGTGCCATATATTCATCTCCCTTTTGGAATATTTGGGACAAAAATGACATGAGGACCACAAAGAAGTAATCTCATGTATGAATGATCTGCAATAGAATCAGTGGGATATCCTCGACCGCTTGGATTCACTTAGAAGGAGTGAAAGGCGCACAAATGATTGTTTGGACCAGATTGAGGGTCGACTAGCTCACGTAGAGTTTCATGTACATGGGGATCCTAGACCTTCGAATGCACCGGGTGAAGGCCATGCACCAATACTTCCCCATGTTCCTTGATGGCAGTCAGTTGTATTTGCATTCTCCATGTGTTCTAGGCTCTGCGACCATTTTGTATCTCACTATTTTGTAAATTTTGGTAGTTCGCTCTTCGTTTTTGCATTGCTCTCTTGGCCAACAAATTTGCTAGGAGTGAGGCCAAGAGAGCGGGGATTTTAATGTCTATTTACTGGAATTTTTTGATGAATTAATAGAATATTTTGACTGACAAAAACAAATTAAAATAATGGTTCATATTCATAGTCATCGTATTTTAGAATTTTTGCACTGAGAGGCGCATTGTACAATATGGGGTGATGTTTTATTACATCTATGCTCAACGTGGAGTTGACATGTGTCCCTATTAAAATAAAATTAAAATATTCTCTATATAAAATTCATGTTGGCTATAATAAAAACAAAAGCCCCTCTTGTAAACGGAAGGGCCATTGAATTTTTCAAAGCCTTAAGAGGTCTTAGGCAGGGATGCCCTCTTTCTCCTCTGCTTTTTGTCATCCAAGCCTCTGTCTTCAGCTTTTTGTTAGAAAAAAAGATGCAAGATCAAAAAACCAATGGCCTAAGTATAGCTAGAGGGGTCAAAAGCATAAACCATGCCTTATTTGTGGATGACACCCTGCTGTTAGGCAGCGCCACCCTCTCCTCTGCCCTTAAGTGTAAAGCTGCCCTGGATGTCTTCAGAAAGGCCACAGGCGGTGCTCTTAACATGAACAAATGTCACATATACAGCTGGAATACCTCGCCCAGGATTCTATCTGCCATCTCTAGCTGTCTGGGTTTTGCAGTCTCAACCTCCTGGACCTCATTTAAATATTTGGGCCTACCTGTTTTTCATAAGAGACTTTCAATCAAAGACTGGCAACCTCAGCTTGAAAAATTCAAGTCCAGGATCCAATCCTGGGGCTATCGATGGCTCAACGATGCTGGCAAGTCAGTCCTTATAAAACCTATGCTCTCCAGCCTCCCATTATTCCAATTTGCAGGACTTCTCGCTCTGATAACGATACTAAATAAAATTGAAGACTTTATACGCAGGTCTTTCTAGAAGGGAGGAAAGCGGAATGAAAAGAAAATTCCACTCATCAACTGGGAAACTATTACCAAGCCACTGTGGGAAGGTGGATTGAATTTCAAAAAGATATGCCAGCAGAATGTGGCTATGGCAACAAAGACTGTTAGGAGAATAATTGCACCCAAACCTAGATGGGCCCAGCTGGCTCTATGGAAAAAATATTTCAGAGGATCGCGGTTAAGGTGTCTAGAAAATGAGATCCAATTGCAGAACTCGCCATTCCTCAAGTTGTACGCAAAAGCAGGGCAGTTAATCAAAGTGCATTCATTTTGGATCCCTGGGAACGACATAAAGATTAGTATTTGGTCTGATAAAATAATGAACACGGATTCTATTGAAAACAAAACCTCCATCAGAGATTTGCAAACCTGGATGGACAGAGATGGGATGCGCACTCTCTGGGATATATCTCTCTGGCGAGACTCGAACTGGACAGGTTGGAAAAGCGTTGAAGTCCCAGATCACCTGCGCAGCGAATGAACCATGCTATTAGAGCACCTCCACGGCCTGGCTCCCACGCATTTGTGGAAAAAGGATCGGATAGGATGGGGTTCGATAGACAGAGGATACACGGTTGCCATGGGTTACACGAAAATTAATGAAAGACCCCACGCTGCCCCTGATCCAGCGCCCTGGCAAGGAGTTTGGCGTAGTCCCATCATGGCCAAAGATTGATTTTTTTGCCTGGCAACTCTGCCACGGAAGAATCCTAACGTAGGATAATCTGCAAAGGAAAGGATTTCACGGGCCATCCATATGCTCGTTGCGCAATGATAACTCTGAAATAGTTACTCACTTAATATTTGAATGCAAGTTCTCCAAGCAACTCTGGCTCTCCTTCACTCAGAATCTGAACTCCAACTTCCTGATGCCTTGTTCCACTGTGGAGTTGTTCTCCAATTGGGTAGCCAGATGCCCAAGTTTGCCTCCTAAAAACCAGGTAATTAAAGTAGCATGGGCCACTCTTCCAAAGATTATTTGATGGCAGATTTGGCTAGAACGAAATAGAATAATTTTCATAAGCACAAAGCAGCACAACAAGGCTTTAGAAATCAAAATTAAATGCCAAATCAAGGAATGCCTAGTTGATATTAAAGACGATACCAACCTCAGCCAACAAGATATTAATTGGGGTTCCATACTTGACTTGCAATTCCATCCAGCAAACAGAATCACTCTCCCTAACAAAAACTGGCAAATTAGAAAATCTGATGATGACTTTCAAGATTGGCTCAAGTCGCTCTCAAGGCATTCTCTTTTCTTTGATGGGGCAGCAAAGGGAAACCCGGGCAAAGCGGGTGCAGGAGGTGTCATCATGAATCCATATGGGGAAAAAATCCATTCCTTCGCGTGGGGGCTTGGACATACAACCAGTATTCAAGCTGAGGCCCTGGCTCTCTATCAAGGCCTCAAGTTCCTCAAAGACATAAACATTGAAGAAGCTAATGTAATTGGTGACTCCCAAATTATTATAAATGCTATGATATCTAACTCCCCAGTGCTGGACCTCAAGCTAGCAAGACTGATATCTAGAATCAAGGGTCTGGGAAAAGGCTTCCAGATGATAAACTACTTCCATGTGCTGAGAATCCTCAATAAAGAGGTGGACAAAGAGGCCAATAAAGCTGCTCTCCTTCCAACAGGGATCAAGCAGAAAGACAAAGAAGAATCATGGGATCCCATCCCTTAATTTGAATGTTGCCATGTTTTACTGTTTACTTTTAAAGCAATTTGTTTGCATCTCCAAGTGGCGGAATATTTCAGAAATAAAAAATATAGACGCTATATCAAGGAAGAAGTCTACAAGTTTTAGAGGCATGCTCACTCAAAGAAGTGAATCGCACCAAGACGCAGAAGTCCTCTATGTAATCAGTTTTTTGGCATTTAGCCCAAGAGGAATATAATCACCCCATACCCGTTTCTGTCAAAAGATAAAAATAAAAACAAAAAATGAATATTAATTTAATTAAAAGCATTATAAACCATCAATAATTCCAACCTCTTAAAATAAAATTAAATATTCTCTAAATAGAAAAGCAAAGTCAGTTATAATAGAAGACAAAAATGAATATTCATGTTTAGTTCGTTTAATTTTTTTTCAAAGAAACAAATAGTAATATATATTAGAAGGAAAATATGGATTTTGGGCCAGAACCCTTACATAATTCTTCTTGTGCCCAAATTGTACTACATTCAACGGTCCAAAATATAGAAAATATGTTCTTATGATAATTTTTATTAATTATTATGAATAAGTGGTTGTTATATTCTTGGCAAAAAACTCCTAATAGCAATATATATCTACATAACATCAAAGGGTTTCAAAAAATATTAGTTTATTTGTCAGAGGAAGGTCATGGTTCATCGATTTCCCTATGTAGTTTGAGTCCCATTGTTCCTGCCTCTCAAGCGCTTTTGTCTTTTTTCTTCACAAGTTTGTCACTGGTCTCAACCACTTCCACAACGAACTTGTTGACTTAACCCCTCTCGATGCTTGGTAGATCCGCTTCCATAGTGAACTTGGAGAAGTTTTTTCTTTTCACAATTATTATCAAGCTAATCATGGTAGCACTAGTACCATTAGTGATGATGTCATTTTTAAATTATGGATAGAATAAAATTTTTGCAAAGTATTGTGATAAGTATAACATTTCTTAGATTCAACCTCACAAGTTATTTTTTTCCTTTGTCCAAGAACCAAATTATCACTCCATCAAAGGCCATGAAAAACAAACAATCATGCAATATTTAGATAACGGTTATAATAATGATTTGGAGAAGTATCATGGAAGTTACACCCCTTTAAAGTTGAGACTTCAAATTCCTCAGGGTAAATTATTGCAATGTAATTTTCTTTTTGTTTATGAGACACATTATAACCAATTTAATACTATTAAAAAACACTTTTTACCATTTCCAAATTGAGATTATGATAGTGATTTTGAGGAGTGCCATGAAAGTTACAACTTACAACCATTTCAAGCCTAAGGCCTTGAAACCATAACTTAACCAAAGAATGACATTGTTGAAAAAAAAATAGGGAGGAAGGAATAGAAGTGATGGGAAAACTTGAGGAGGAAGGAAATCAAATAATTGGATTTTTTTGTTTTACTTGTTATTGAATAGGTGCACAAAAGATAAATGTGGGCATGGTATAATTTAAAAGAAGCTTGTGAAGAATGAGTATATGGTTGTTTTTTACTTATGTAAGGATACACGTTTTTAGCTTCTATTTAATGAGCATACTCCTATATACAAAGTGAACATCATTATCAGAAGTGATGTTATGACTACCAAGTTTTAGTTTGAATATTTTCTAGTGGTAGTGTTCCCTCCAAATCCACAACCAACCTATTATAGATATACTGATGATTTTACTCTAGATGATTTTAATATTTGACTGGAAGTATATTTGGATCGATGTGACCTTAGTGACCATCATGAATAAAGCACTCAAATTTTTGTTGGTTCTATGTCGTAAATAGGGAGCTAGCATGTGCAATAATATATGGAACCAAGCTTAGACTACAATTACAACATTGAAAGACAACATTAGTACTTGTGACCTAAGCATATGGACACATTTAATTTTAATTTTAATTTTTATCCATGGTGAATTAATAACTTGTTGGAGTAATGTGGACAAGGCCCAAGATCAAGCCTTCTGACTACCATTATAAGACATATGGACACATTTATTAAACAAATTCGTTATTAATGTGGGGGGTCGTTCATATTCATTATATCCTAGCTTATGGTCATACTTCATAGGTACAAACGTTGACAGCAATGATTTCGAGAGGGGATGGAATGGTGGTGTCCTACCAAGTGATGTAATAAAGGTCCAAGGGCCCATTAAAATTTGTGATAAGATACATATGTTAAATATTATTAAATAAGGCCCACTAGATCGTTATCATTTAATAAATGTAATATGGCCCAATCTTTAATGTATAGGCCAATCGTGGTTAGGGTTGGGGTTAGTTTTTGCAAGGTAGCTAGGGGCCCTCCTTATAAGATGTCAAGAATTACCATTGTATTAGAGCTTGGATCATTTTGAGGTTGCCCCTCAAGGGGAACATGAAGAGGTGTTTTGCCTTTTATAAAATGATTATCATATAGCGTTACCCTACATTAAGTGTTTTGGATTTAGTTAAGCATTGGTTGGCATATTCTTAAATATATTATTTGTTATTCATATTTAGTATTGAGGATTATAATATATAAAAAGTGGTTGAAAGGAGTGCAACATCTATTAATCCCAAACCTATGTTGTCATGCAATTGTTTTGTAGCAACAAGAGCACTTTCCACCATCTTTACAATTTGTTTTCATCATGCAATTCTCAATAAAATCTAAACTTGAATAATTATAATTTTGAGTTAATTATAGAGAGGGGAATTGGAAGGAGGTAGAAGGGTATGGAAAATAATTTTAGAATAATAATATCAATTAATATATAGAGAGAATAATTGGTTTTTCATTCATCATTAAAAACATACAATTAGGAAAGTGAATTGTGATGTAAATCAATTGGCAATGGGGTGCACTATTAAGACACTCCTTATGACATCAAATATGGTTCATACCTACGACTAGCCTTATGTGCCATGTGAGGGGACGTGTTGGATTAATTGGCATTGGGGTGCAATACTAAGGCACTCCTTGTGATGTTATTGGTTCAAATATTTGACTAGCCTTGTGTGTCATGTGAGGAGCTGTGTTGTTACTCTAACAATTCCTAGTTGTTGATTCTACTAGTTCACAACAAAAAAGCATTATTAATCTAGTTTGTTTTATCATTGCAGTTTGGATAATCATTTTATAAAATTATTTCTCTCCCTCTCTCTCTCTCTCTCACACACACACTCAATTTCACTTAAAAACATAATAACACTAAACATAAGACTCAAAGTTATTATAAATATTTGCTTAGTATCAATTCAAACATATCATATGCATAAATTGATTTTGAATAGACATGATAATAATTTTATCTCAATCACCTTAGCTACATTTACTTGACATAATAATAATAATAATATATGAAATTTGGGTTGGTAGGCTAAGAATGGGGCAAGAATAAGCCTGTGGAAGGTTAAATTTATTTTGGGTATTTTAACCACCAATTCCAATGAGTTCCAATCCCTTATAGATTTGATGCATGAAAATGGGATAGTGAGATTGAAGGTCATATCCAAATGGGACAATTTGGGTATGTGGTAGGGATGGGAGTGTTACAGTCTCCACCAACATCTTCAGTCTAAGTGGAAATTAATGATTCCTCTGCTAAAAAATCTAGCTCCCATTGGAGAAGGGTGCAAGGATAACAAAATCTAGAGACCTAGTAAATCAACACAATACACAATTAAATAAGGTTACAAAATTCTTCTAAGAAAAATCCCCTTGCCCACTCATTTGAAGGTATGGAAGGTAATATGGAATAAGGACACCATCCCAAAGGTTAATGCATTTTGCCGGACTTTGGTTCATGGGAAAATTCTTACAACTCACAACTTAAAGTGAAAAAACATCCAAGGACCCTCAAGATGTGCTTTATGTAAGGGTGAAGGGGAAACAATTATCCATATTTTTCATTAATGTCCCTTCTCTCTGGCTATTTGGTGACAAGTCCTTGAAAAAATTCATTATATTCCCTCCATCCCTCAAATTGGTAGGACATGTTCGAATATTGGCCCTCCACTTATCTCCATGATAAGATTCAGTCCCCTATCACTAAGTGAGCATGGAGATCATTGCCCAAACTTCTCTATTAGACAATTTGGTTCAAAAGGAATAGAGAATTTTTTAAAGGTGAAAATCCCTTAGTCATCTGATTTGCCAGTAAGGTAATTATTTTGCTCTGTGAGTCCCTCTCGTCCAGAAGTCTCAAGAGCCTGAACATTGATGGCTTATCAGTGCTTGATAAGAGTTGGTTAAATATTTCTTCCCCTCCAAATCATGTTAGAATATTTAGAGGTCATCCAAATGTAAGAAAAATTCAATGTTTAAGAATGAACAAGGAAGAGATCTTGGCCTAAAAAAGAAATCATACTTCAGCAGTGTTATTCTTTGATGGAGAAGCAAAAGGGAATCCATAGTAGGCATGAGTGAGAGGGGTGATATATTTCCCCGAGGAACAAAAAGAAATCAGATTTGCATGGGGATTAGGCACAACCACAAATAACAAGGCATAATTACTAACACCATGGAAAGGGATGGACATTGCTATAAACCATGGCTTTAGGAAGCTCAACATTATCAGAGATTCCATGCTAGTTATCATAAATATTTCAAAACTTCAATCATCCTCTAACCCCAAGTGCCCCTCAGTGGTGAAAAGGATAATTTTACAATTAAAAAAATTAGAAGAAGTCCCCCTTTATCATGTCTTGACATTCAAATGGCAAGGTTGGTTGTATGGCAAATCAAGGAGCGAAGATGAGGGATGGAGTGCTCGAATTAAATGGAAATGACAAGGGTTATGTTCCCCTGCCATAATTGGATGATCTCATCCTTGGTGCATCGAGCTAACATTGATGGCACTATCAGGAATTTTCATCTTAGGTTAATAACTCATTTCAAGCAGGATAGATGGGGAGTGTGGTATATCAAGAGTCCATTTGGAGGAATTAATTTGGTACGTGATACTTTGAGGAGATCAACTATGTCTCCCAAGTGTGACGAGGACAGGTTGATAAACAATTAGATGTCTCTCATCTTTGGGTCGACGACATCCCAAGTGCTTGTATTAATGGAGCAAAGTTGCATACAATCTCCCCCTCGCCCCTCTGCAAATTGCTTGCAAGCAAATTTAATTTGGTATCTTGAGAAGGACGAGACCATGATCGACATGAAGAATAGTGAGGATATGGAGCTAATGGAGGGAGACGAAGACAATCGAGGGAGTTCGAGTGAAGAAGGTCTATTTAAATAGTCTCTGCCAAGTCTTTGAGCATTAGTTCTCCTTCTCTCTGGGCATAATTTTGACGCTTGTCTATCATTAAAACATTTGGATATGGCGTTGTTAGGTTACAGATCTTCAGAATCTAAAATGGAGCATTGGAAGAAGGCAAAGAAATTCCTGTTTAAGTTGCTTGTGGGCAGATTAGATCTTCTAATGTGTCGAGTTGAGGTTTTGGAGGGTGATAAAGTGTCCAACACAACTTTGATAGAGGTCCGACTTGAAAGTTTAGAAGCGAGGGTGGATAAAAAAATTATTTAGAGCTTGTTAGTGGTAGTTTATTTATTGAATTCCACGAACTTTTGGTTGGCATTTCAAGCTTTGAACCCAGTGAACAACATGAGAACTCTAGAGGAGGTGCAAATGGTGCAGGGACGAGCAAAGGGAAAGGGGTCTCCAACAAGGAAGCCAATCCTTTTAAAACCACTTAATCATGACTCTTTATGTACTACAAATCCATTTTGTTAGTGGGACAATTTTGGAAGGTTTACGGGAAATTTCAATATAGAATTATGATCCATAAGACTTGTAGAGGAAAAAAGGCTCTACTTTGGTTATACTGGAATGTGGAAGTAACAAAGCTCACTAAACAAATTTTGTCTAATATAATGTAAATAGTTTTGGCCATATAATCTAAAATATATAATAGAAAAGTACCAATAAAAAACATATTAATATATGCAATCTACTAAATAAACCTAAACGATAATTTAATAAATTAAAATGATTAAATTAGCAACA
>APFE031040391.1:0-19629 GCA_000404065.3 Pinus taeda
ATATATAAGAATATAGTCTATCAACAACTTCTTACATAGTGATTAACACATGTCCATTTAGTTATTGCGTAATAATTAACATATATCCATTTACTTCCTCTAGTGATTAACACATGTCCATTTCATATTTCAAGTCTTCTTGGGACATCTATTTTCCCTACTCTACAAAATTTCTATCAAGTACAACTTAATTTGTTGGTGAAGCTTAATAAATGCCTTTTCATTAAACTTGTTTGTCTACATTAGTGCTTAGACTCTATTTTCCTTAACTCTGCAAAATTCTTATTAATTTTACAACTTAATTTATTGGCTAAAATTAACAAGGAAGCAACTTAATTTAATTTTCAATTTTGAAAGTCATGAACCAACTCCCACATTTGAACAAGGGTCGTAGAGTAACTACTCTAGCTTAGTTTAAATATAGTTAAATTAGAGTAAAAAACAACAAACACATATAACTTTATATTAATAAAAAGTACAATTAAAATAGCAAGATAACCTGAGAAGCCATTTCCAGATCACCATAATTATGCTAACTTAACAATTCAAGAAAGTTATTAGTGCTAACTTAACAAGTCAAGAAAGTTGTTAGTGCGATAAATATTTTGAAATTTAGAACATATGTAAATAAATGTTAAACAATCCAAGAGAAAGTGTTTGTCATCTTCAAGGTATTTTGGGCATTGAACAACACCCATATTCACTTTGACGCTTATGAGACTTAGTACTTATCTCTGTAACGTTTATTTTCTTTTAGACAATAATAATCATATTTTAATATTAAAATTCATCGCTCTTTATACTATTTTCAAATATATACAATATTATATATATTTTTATATATATATTATATATATATATATATATATATTAGTATATATATATAGAGTTAATCAATATAATGAATGGGTTAATTTCATTTTCTAAAATTTAATATTTTGTAATTAGGTAAAATATAATCTTGTTATTCAATTAATTAATAATAATGAAATATTTTCTATTTATTTCATTTGGAGTTGTTTACGTAGGTGGAGGAATTGCCCAGTCAAAAGTGGTTGAATCCGAGTAAAAAAAATTCAAAAATCTTGTAGATGTAGTGTTTGAATCATGTTTTTGATGGTGGAAATAGATTCAACACCATCAAAAACTTCCAGGACACCTAAAATTATGAATTTTGACCACTTTTACTTGGATTTACAAAAATCTTTAACAACTTTTACTTGGATTTACAAAAATTCGTGCCCGGTTTTTTCAAAATATGGTAGGAATTTCCATAACTTTATATTAATAAAAAGTACAATTAAAATAGCAAGATAATTTGAGAAGCCATTTCCAGATCACCATAATTATGTTAACTTAACAAGTCAAGAAGGTTATTAGTGCTAACTTAACAAGTCAAGAAGGTTGTTAGTGCGATAAATATTTTGAAATTTAGAACATATGTAAATAAATGTTAGACAATCCAAGAGAAAACGTTTGCCATCTTCAAGGTATTTTGGTTATTGAACAACACCGATATTCACTTTCACGCTTATGAAACTTAGTACTTATCTCTGTAACGTTTATTTCTTTTAGACATAGATAAAATATATTTAATATTAAAATTCATCCCCTCTTTATAATATTTCATATATATAATATATTGATATCATAACAATGGTTAAATTTCATTTCAAATTTTAATTATTTGTAATATTTTAGGTAAAAATATCATCATGGTTATTTCAAATTAATAAATGATATGAAATACTTTCTATTTATTCATTTGGATGTAGGCGGAGGATGCTCGGTCAAAAGTGGCTGAATCGGGCAAAAAACTCAAAAATCTTGTACAGTAGTGTTTGAATCATGTTTTTGATGGTGGAATAAATTCAACACCATCAAACTTCTGGACACCTAAAATTATGAATTGTGACCGCCTTTACTTTGGGATTATCAAAAATCTTTGAACACTTTACTTGGATTTACAAAAATCCGTGCCCGATTTTTTCAAAATATGGTAGGAATTTCTACGTAGATGTAGTGTTTTACAAAAATCTTTGACAACTTTTACTTGGATTTACAAAAATCCGTGCCCGATTTTTTCAAAATATGGTAGGAATTTCTACGTAGATGTAGTATTTGAATCATGTTTTTGATGGTGGAAATAAATTCAACACCATCAAAAACTTCTAGAACACCTAAAATTATGAATTTTGACCGCTTTTACTTGGATTTAGAAAAATCTTTGACAACTTTTACTTGGATTTACAAAAATCCGTGCCCGATTTTTTCAAAATATGGTAGTAATTTCCATAACTTTATATTAATAAAAAATACAATTAAAATAGCAAGATAATTTGAGAAGCCATTTCCAGATCACCATAATTATGTTAACTTAACAAGTCAAGAAGGTTATTAGTGCTAACTTAACAAGTCAAGAAGGTTGTTAGTGGGATAAATATTTTGAAATTTAGAACATATGTAAATAAATGTTAGACAATCCAAGAGAAAACATTTGTCATCTTCAAAGTATTTTGGTTATTGAACAACACCCATATTCACTTTGACGCTTATGAAACTTAGTACTTATCTCCGTATTTATTTTCTTTTAGACAAATAAATAAATCATTTTTAATATTAAAATTCATCCGCCTCTTTATAAAGATTTTCAAATATATATAAATATATATATAAATATATAATATATATATCACTAGGTAAATAATTTTCTAAATTTAATTTGTATATAATTAGGTAAAATATAATCATTGTTATTCAAAATTAATAATAATAATGAAATACTTTCTATTTATTTCATTTGGAGTCGTTTACGTAGGCGAAGGAATTGCTTGGTCAAAAGTGGCTGAATCTGGGCAAAAGAAAATTCAAAAAATCTTGTAGATGTAGTGTTTGAATCATGTTTTTGATGGTGGAAATAAATTCAACACCATCAAAAACTTCTAGGACACCTAAAATTATGAATTTTGACCGCTTTTACTTGGATTTACAAAAATCTTTGACAACTTTTACTTAGATTTACAAAAATCCGTGCCCGGTTTTTTCAAAATATGGTAGGAATTTCTATAACTTTCAGCGCCAAAAAAGCATAATTTTTAGAGTACAACATTTCCTTTATCACGAAATAAAAATATAATATAAAAAATGCATTTAATTCAAATTTTTAATAAAATAATTATATTATTATTAAACTTAAATTTTTTAATATAAATTATAAATTAAAATACAACTAAATCAATTTATAATATAATTTCAGTATTGAAGCTTCTGTAATCCATAATGAATTAAGCAAAGACTTAATTCAATCAAACTTAATAATTAATACGATTTTAATATAAATTAATCAGACTCTAATTTCTAATTATAAGTCAATTTCATGAGTTTGCATTGAACAAAAGCTTACAAGTTGGGTACTTACCGTATTCAAATATCTAATGAAATTCATTCATGAGTTGTCTTCAGTGAGACTTTTGAGACTTTCCGTCACTGGAATCTCCTAGGGCACTTTGATTGTGATTTCAATAAATTCCTCTCGGATTTTAGAGAAATTAGACCAGAAAAACTCACTAGAAAAACTTCCAAAAAGTTGCACTAAAAACAACTCGATTCATGATTAAGCATTGAATAGAAAGTTACACATTATGTATTTGAGTAACAACCGACAAAAAAGTGAATGCCATTTGTGAAGGAAGAAATATACCTCACCCTAAACCAAACCTCTAAATCTGCACGGAAGAGATCTGACAATGACAACAATTGTAAAATCTAGCGGCAAAACCATCATCACACAATAAGAGTGAAACTCACTCAACCAATCACAATTTAAATAAATATAATTAAAATATTTTAAAAAATAAATTAATTTTGTTTAGAATGCTAACCTTATTAAAATGTTTTTAAATTTTTGGTGAAACGGTTTATTAATCCATAGTCATTGGTTTATTAATCCATAGTCATTAGTGTACACTAGTGCTTAGGTTTGACACGAAAGTACATTTATTTTCTTTAACTTTGAAAATCCTTATCAGTTACAACTTAATTGGTGAAACTTAATAAATGTTTTTTCATTAAACAAGTTGTCCATTAGTGTTTAGATTTTACTTTTCAAGGAAAGTTTGGTGGGGAAATTTAATGGGTCTATATTTATGGATGGCATTCTTAATAAATTTTTGCATGTGTTAATAGGCTTAGTCTAATTTATAGATGAAATAACATTTTTTATGACCATTTTGGTGGTTAATTTTAATCAAAATATGATAGAGATTTTTAAAAACTTGAGTTTAAATTGTTTAATCTACATAATTCGAGTGCTCTAAAGGGTTTCAGATGTTAAATCCAGTTATGCATTCAAAAATGGATTTTGATAAACAAAAAAACTTGAAATTGTATTGCGAATTTTGATAAATTTCGGTGAAAAAACATTTCGTCTATAAGTTAGACTAAACCTATATTAATGCACTTCAATTAAGGGGATTTTACCTAGAGACTTACCCTTACAAAAATAGTAAAAAACTAAAATTTTCTAGTGACATTCGCTAACCCTCTGAGTTTTTTCTCTACATTTTTAAGACCCTCCATTTTTTTAAATATTTAAATAAAAAATAACTCAACCACTAACCACAGTGACAACTAATAACCTTTGAGGAATTCAAAAGTATTAAAACTATCAACTTATTAAAAATAGAATACACATCATAAATGAACTTTTTTTAACACTTCCCCACCTTCCTTTAAAGAAGAGTACCAAAGTAAATTTATGAATTGAAGTTTTGATAATTGAGACATCCCTTGATTGGTTGAAATTTTGACACTTGAGAGATTAAATGAGTTAATCAATATCTAAGAAAGGAAGTCAACTTGATTAATTCCTAAAACTCAATCACCTATACCAACCTAGTATCTTAAAGATTAAAAACAGTGACAACTAATAACCTTTGAGGAATTCAAAAGTATTAAAACTATCAACTTATTAAAAATAGAATACACATCATAAATGAACTTTTTTTAACACTTCCCCACCTTCCTTCAAAGAAGAGTACCAAAGTAAATTTATGAATTGAAGTTTTGATAATTGAGACCTCCCTTGATTGGTTGAAATTTTGACACTTAAATGAGTTAATCAATATCTAAGAAAGGAAGTCAACTTGATTAATTCCTAAAACTCAATCACCTATACCAACCTAGTATCTTAAAGATTAAAACTAAAACTAAACCTATAACTTTTTGATTATAAATAATTTATAAAATTTATTTACTTATATTAAAACATCGTTAAGGCATGGAAGGGATATGTCGTTGCACTCTAGTCATGGACATTTCAAGATCAAAGGATTAGAATTGAGGCTTTTGTGATCCATATCAAATTTTTGAGAGATTCTTCACTGTAAATCACATAAGAATTCATTTGACGACGCGTTTGGAACCAACTAGTATGGTTCATCGTCAGGATTAGAATATGTTTTTTTCTTCATATATTTATTATTTTATAACTCAGTTTTATTTATTATATTTGTTGGGAGAAAGATAGGAAGTATTTAGGTTTTTTATTGATTTGTTATTAGTTTTTTTTATTAAAAAAGTTAAAATTTATTAAAGTTTAACATTATGAAATTAAATTTATTATTTTTAAATAAAATTTATTTTTATTTATCTCAATATAAATTGGTTGAAATGTATTTTTTTTTTATTGTATATAATTGATCTTTGTGTACTTTGTTATTAATTACTATGTACTAGATAACTAATTACTATGTACAATAAATATAAATAATTTGAAAAATAACATTATATTATAGAGTTGAGACTTCTGTGATCCATAATATGTTTGAGAAAATAATTTCGGCAAAATCACATAAAAAAAATCATTTGTCCAGGCGAACCAACCAGTAGTTGAAGATCAAACCTGAGCGATAAGTTAAATAGGGAATGCAGGGCATTCCAACAACTATATTTGACCAATGCAGGGCATTCCAACAACTATATTTGACCGGGCAACGGATAAAAAAGACTTCTAATGGCCGAAATTATTATCTCAAAAATAACATTATATATTAAATACTATATACCATAAGCACATATGGTTTATAATTAAGTTCAAAAATTCCATTTTCTCATAGACAGTTTTTATTAGTTTTTTTTTTTTTTTTTAAAAAATAATTTAAAAAATATAAATTGAAAAAAAAATGTAAAAATAACATGCTTACAATTTGTACAACTCTCATTATATCAATCTATACTCTAATGACATGACATGTGTATTATAATATGAGCATCATTCAAAATTAAATAAATAATTCTTAACTTGTTATCATTCTCTTCATATATATAAAACTAACTTTTATCTACCAAAAAATGTTTAATTATATTAAAAAAGATTAATAACAAATAAAGTTAAACAAATATTTATACAACTCAATATACAATTTTATTATTGTTTGGACATTAAAAGATTTTATTAAACTAAGTAGTAAGGAATGCTAACTATAATGCCTTGTTTATTGATGTGTTTTATTGTATAGTTTTTTTTTTATTGATTTGTTATAATGCCTTGTTTATTGATGTGTTTTATTGTATAGTTTTTTTTATTGATTTGTTTTAAGTGACTATGATTTGTGATTATTATTATAAAAATATATCTATCTTTGATTTTAGATTCTTATTATCTATATTATATTTTAAAATGTTTTTAGGATTATGAATTTTAAAAAAAAATAAACAGTTTTCATTAAAAATGAAAAAGAAATATTTTTTTATTATTAGGAATATTGTTATTAGCCAATGGTGTATATCTTTTCAAAGTGTATATCTTTTCAAAATTATAACATTGAATACGAAAAAAGACAAGGAATAATTTTACCTAAACTATGTAAAGGTAATGATGTGGGTGAGGGAAATTGAAAGAACAAATGGCTCACTTTCACCAGAGAAAAATTATCGTGAATACTCCTAATAGGAAAGAGTTTATATCTTCTCAAGTTAAAATGTAAACTAAGCGGAAGAAATATATAATGATTTATCTAAACTATGTAAAGGGAATGATTGGTTAGAGTCATGTCACTTGGTTAGTGGTAATGATTTGTTAGAGTCATGTCATTTGGTTAGTTGTTTTGTGGATATTATTGGGCATTATTCGATTAAGTTGTTATAAGTATTTAATTTATTTTATATATTGTTTTGAAATGTGTTGAAGTGACTAATTTTTCTAGGATGTATATTTTATAATTAAAAAAAGTTACAAGTTTTTTAGTGGGAACATTTAGTGGTTGGTGCAATGGGATGTTATCTTCTCTACTTGCTTTCAAAATCCACAGGTATACATCTTATTCCAACAAGTTACAAATTCAGCATGAGAAAAATAACAATTTTTTTTAAAGTCATAGATTCAATTTTTTGTTTTGTTTTATAAGTCAAATTTCTATTCATAGTTTTAAAAGGAAATACATCAGAGGAAAAATGTAGGTAGTCTCAGCTCGACCAGGTTTGTTGATTACCACCGAAAGCATATGACAATGAAACAAAAAAATAAAGAGAGACACAATCCACAATTTCAAAGGCCATAGGCCCCAATAAATAGACATAACATATAAAACACACGTATCCATGCTAGTCGTCAGAGGTGATGGAGGCTGGATTGTTCGAAGTTGTACTAGGAGGTGGCGGAGGATGAAAGAAGCATTGGACATGCTCCTCGAAATGGGTCATCCAAGCCTCCAGTTTCTCGACCTTCTCTAATAGCAAATTCTAGCCACGCTAGACCACCACAACATGCTCCTAGGTATGACATTGAAAATAATGCATTTTGTTTAGAGTTGCTATCAATTCAGCGTGCTCCTCTTGTCTAACTCGCTCTAAATTCTCCAGACCATCCATAATTGATTGAACCACATATCAGTAGTGCTTTATGCAACAACCTTGTCGCTGACTGTAGCCACCCTGACGCATTAACACACGATGCCCAAAACCACCACAAGGAACCGAACCCCCTCACTGCAGAATGGACAAAGCGAGGTGACATCGAATCTCAGTTGAGCCCTCGTGTCTACCACCTCGAGCTGTTGACCTTGCGCGTCTAGAATGCCCCAACCGACCACCACCTCTGCCTCCTGAAGTCACGTGGCTCGAACCCTCTGCGCTTAGACCTTCCATACTCCCTCCACCACTGTTAGACACTAGCTTGAGCCGAGGCTGTGACTTAGCCACACATGGCCTGCCCAAATTAGGTGGCACATGGGCTGACGATTGCCCTGAGCGAGGAACCAACTGCATGCTTGAAACCCTGACACCACCTAAGCGAGACGAAGACTACCCTTCCAATAGTTCCCAAACAATCCACGCAGGGGTCAAGACCATCACCTCTGGTTGAACCTCCTCTCCCTCTGACATCGGGCACCCACAACTTACAAAGCTATTTCCCACCTTGAAACGAGCAACATACACCCCCCTTGAAGTGACCCCTCACAATTCCATCAAACCAAAACCCACGACAGGCTCGCCAATGGTATCACCCCGTAGCCTAGGACCCTGTGAACTAGTTGGGGAGGCACACTTCAATAATCTCGCTCCACCAAAGACAAATTCGCAACTAGCCCGGACTGAAACCGCACCAAACAAACCAGAAGCCACAACAAACCATCCCCGTTAGACACACATACACCTTGTAGACTTGCTCTTGTTAAGCCCAATTCGGTAATTGACAACTACCCATACCCACCAGTAGGGGTGGAACCTTCTACGACAATGCCGACCCTTCGGTCAACCCGAAGCACCTTTGCAACACCCTCCTCTTTTCCTAACACTCCACACATAGGCTCCAAAACTCTCTCCGCTGCAGAATGATCATCGAACACCCCCACCACCCTCCATAACGTTAATGCACTCACCACCCTCTGCAAGAACCAATGTGACTCGAGGTTTCCCACACTGGTATTTACTGTCTCTCGTACTCAAGGTAATGTGGGAGCGCCATGAGGCCAACCTGCCATCGTGTAGCCATGTCCTTACCATAGGCACCCACGCGTTCCCTCGAGAAAATCCTCCTCTACATTCCTCACCCCATTGGGAAAGTCATAGGTTCAATTTAATTAGTTTCTTTGAGATTATTAATTATTACTATGGATAGGGATTAAATTATCTTCCATCCTAATATTTATAAGACAATTTTTTTTTACAAATTATTAATAATCTAATTTATACACTATTAAATATACCTTAATATTACAATGACCTTACCACTTCAATGAACAATATTATTTTTTTATTTTATATATATATATATATAAAAACTTATTTTTTAAGCTTTATTGGTTTAAACTATATATTATTTAAGTTTTTTTGAAAAATTACAGTGACCCTAAATTTTCAATGTAATTTTTCTGATTTTTTCCCTTAAATCATAAATCACAAGAGCCTCTCTATAAAACTATATATTATTATTTTTATCAAATAATATCCCAACTTTTTAAAAAACGTAAAAGAGCTCCACATAAACTAAACCACTTGCATGTTAGAATGTTGGTCACTTTCAATTTTAATATTAGTTTTTGCGAACGTGAGGTTTGACTAAAGATATTGGATAAGCTTAATATTAAAATTTAAGCTTAAATATAAATAATTACTATAATTTTTATTTGAGACGTAATGTATTTAAGTCTCTCGTTTAAAAAAATAATATTTTTTATTATATTATAATAAAATATATATCTTATATATATAATTTTAATATTTAAATTAAGTTTAAATTTTAATAATATAAAAAACATATTATACAAAATTTATAAAAATAAAATAAATTATATATATTTTTAATTAAAACAAAACATTGCACTGCAATTTTTTTCACAAAGCCATATAAAAATAAATAATAATTAAAACCAACCTGTTCAATGGTCTATATCTTCCATCATTGCCATCTCATTGTTGAAAAGTCTTAATTTTTTTTTTTCAAGGGTCTTTGAAATTTATTTCAGAGAGCCGTTTCTATCTAGTCTTATTGATGGGGTCCTTCGCCTTACTATTGGCGTCAAAGGTCCAGCACAGGGTTTGAAACACAGATTCCTTCGAGATCACCGCTTTCTAAAAGGATTCGCTCTTAAAACTCGCGGTCAGGGCTCTCTGCGTCGTCTGATATATCTTAGGTACGTTGAAATTGGATTCCTAATCGCAATTAAGTTCAGACCAGATTTTTCTTCGAAAAATGCTGTGAAATGGAGGTTTTACTGAGAAAATCTGTGCAAGATGGGGGTTTCACAGGAAAATTACATGCAGCATTTGTGAAGTTATGAATGCAACGCGACATCTGGGGTTTTAAGGGAAGAAATCTGATTTCTTCTAGTTACATTCTTTCTGAGCTGTTATTATGCTGTAATTTATTATCGTTTGGGCTCTGTCAGGGTTTTGGATGGGCATGCCCGGCTTTAAAAATGCGTTCCGAGGGATTTTTAATTGATTGGTCTGATTTATGGGTTCCAGCCTGGTATGGAAAATCCTGAGATTTTCAATTAGTTGAGATTCCCAAGAATAGTTGAATATAGGCTTAGCTTCTTGTCTTTCTTGGTGTCTGAAGAGGGTTTGCAGTGGAGGTGGCAGTTTTGGATGTATTAAAATGTTATGGTTTGCTTCAGTGGGAGGCAGGTTGGATGCCTTCTCATATTGCCAGCATGTCTGTTAGCACAGGTGGTACATTTCAGACTAAAAAACCCTTTGATTCATTGAAAGACCAAGCGCTGCAGATAGCAGGATTGGATGGTGTTTTACAGGAGATTGCAAGGACTAATTTACTGGAGCAAACTAAAACAGAGATTTCTATCGGCAAGGAGAAAAGTATTCCTTGTGTAGACCCCAGCCAAAAATGCAGTGCCGAAGAAGCATTGCCTAGCGAAGGGGACTGCCGGTTAGATGAAGAGTGTATTAGTTCATATGGCATCCGAAAAGGAGTAAGATATTTGGCAGCCACAGATGGTGTCGGGCTGAGTCCATCTATTGCCACTGTTAATTACCGAGACGCTTATGTTGAATTTATTGCGGTGGATTCCTGCTTGCCATCGAGGGAACCATTGGCAAGTTCTGTCCGTCACGATTCGGGTTTCGATCATGGTGTGATGGATGGTAAAGAAGACGTAGATTGTCGAGGTCCATTGCGGAGCGCTAGTTTTGTCTGCAGCAACAGTTTGGTCGCAGTGCACAAGAAGTCGAGCGGAACAGTTCTTAATGACAGCGGGAATTTGGCCGAGATGAACTGTGAACATGCAAGGAACAAAGAGGGGGCTGATATAAGTGAGGGACATTGCAGACAGGCATTGGCTTTCGACCACTGTACCATAGAGGGCAAAGATCGATTTCAGTTTGCGGCTCTCACAAAGAGCACTGATATCGCGGGTCAAGATAGCCCTATATCAGCGCAGAAGCTTTTGAGGGTAGCCAGTGGGAGAAATTTGGTAGACATGACTCCACAGCCTTCAGGCAGTGGAAAGGTTATAGGTGTCACAGATTTGTTTGGCAAACAACCATTGACTATTGATCAGGATTCTGTGTATGCCAAAGATGCTTCACATTCTCCTGGTCCTTCTATGAGCACAAACGAGAGTCCAATTTCTGTGCAAAAAACATTAAAGGCAAAAGATACCTCTGAAACATGTAACTGTTTGGTTGGCATGGACTCTTTACCTACAAGCAGTGGAAAAGTGGCTGATGTGAGAGAGTTAAATTCTACACTGGAGAAATCCTCTTGCAGGGTGGACACGGAAGACATCACATCAAAGAGCTGGCATTTAAATAAGGCCACAGGAGCAAGCGTAGCAGGTCTTGGAACATGCATTTCTGTTAAGACCGAAACAGGAAGAGAATCCCTTGTTTGTGAAAATGGCAATGCGCATGAGATCTATTCATTTCACAGGCCTGCTTTCAACCCTCAAGGTCAATTTTCCCTTTAATAATTATCGATTATTACTAACTTCTGTATCTTGTCGTCTTCATTTTGTGGGTCTGACTAATATTTTAATTGTTCATGTTTGTTCATCAACTAGTTCTATTGGACCTGCCATTTTAACTTGCTGTCATATTTACGTGTGGGTCTTCCTTATTTATTAGTTGTTGTTGCTCCATTCGATTAGTATGCTTACTTTGCCACTCTGTTCCATGTTAAATGAAGTGAGGTTCATAGGTGAATCGATGATATGTCTTTGCATCAAATTTATTTTCATTGTGTCTTATCACTAAGGCTTAGAGCAAACCACTTCAGGAGGTCTCAGATATAATATTATTGTGCTAGCCTTTCTTGCATGTGGAGGATGACATGTCAAACTAACCTAACGGCTTCTTCAACCAAAATCGATATATCAGTAGCAGTATAAGCATGTTAGCAGGATCTAAAACTTCTACAATATACATAGCCTAAGTTGGATCGCAGAACTTTTGTTAATTCATGATAACAGGAAGATATATATATATATATAATATATATATATATATTAACAGATTTCTGTTTTGTCCAATCCCACTATGAGTATATATAATATATGTGTTATATGCAAAAATATTTGGATGCATCCGTCTGTCCAAACCCACCCTCTATTTTGGGTTCACTCTATGGATTGGAAAGGTGCAATCCACACAAAATTATATGAGATTAGTCATGTAGGCCCATAAGTGTCACGCCATACGAACCCACAATATGTAATGGGTACGGAAGGGATGAGCACCATGGGCTAGCAAGACAGAGATTATAGTGCAAGGATGAAGAGGCAACATTAACCAAAGAATGATTACACATATTAAATAATATATGTTAAACATTTGACACGAGTTTACCCCTATCCTTGACTCTTTGTGTGAATCTGCCTTACCTTCTTGCAAGCTCATCCTATGGTCGAAAGGGGTGATCCATGAGGGCCTACAAGGCATGACCCTTGTGGGGTTGTAAGGCTCATGTTATATGGGCCCACATGACTAAATGTTTGCCATCTAGGAATGAGCTTTGCTTGTGAGTTGACTTGTGAAACTTGAAAGTCAACTCATGCATCAACAAACAATTCTAAGCATGAAAAGGCTTGCTTATATTAGGTCCATGCTAGAGCATCTATGTATGTATTTAGCTACACATACTTATATATATAAACCTTTCACATTGACAAAGCTTCTTGTCTATCTGTCTAATTGATCCCCCCTTTCCTTCTTGTGAGCTTACCTTAGAGGCCAAAAGTGCAAATGCATGTTGACCTACATGACATAAGCCTCGAGGGCTTACATAGGTCATGCTTTGTGGACCCTCAATACCCAACATACCGACCAAGTATAAGCCCCGAGGGCGTGCGAGACATAATAGTCAATCCTCGTGATATTTCCAAAGGAGCAATTCTTCTCTCTAATGATATTTTTGAAGCTATTCCTCTTCGTTAAGATCATCTGTGGCCAAAATAATGTAAAGATAGTTTTCAACCTTTAGTACGATAGGTTTACCTTGCAACGTGTTTGAGTGGGGACCTTAGAGTGTGAAAGCCTCTTGTGAAAAGATGTTCCTTCTTAGGAAAAATAATCATGTCCTTTGAAAATGGACCTTAGGATGGAAAAAAATATTTTTCCCTTCTTTATAAGTGTCCTTCAAAGTTCTTTTTTTTGCTCAAGGAAATATGTTTTTTTTTCCAAGGAGAACCTTGCGGAAAACTCTCAAAGTACTTCTGCATGTTCCATGGATGGTAAATGGGGTAAGCTATTAGCCTTGATTATGGATCCCAACCTCATGGAGTGCAAGATTCGAATTTGCGACCTCCCCAACCTTGAGGAAGAGATCTCATGTTTGGCTCATGACTACTTGAGCTAACCCCTGGGGCCAAGTCTCAAATCAAGGATAGATATCACGATTCTCAAGTTTAGGAGAGAATAGTATATTTTGCTTTTCCTCCAACAAGAAAGTCCTCTTTTTTCCTTTACAATAGGAAAAACCAAAGTCACCTTTTCTTTTACAGTATGAAAAAAAGTCCACTTTTTATTTTTAGATAGTAAAAATAACTTATTATTTTCAAGGTAAAAGGTCCATCACATTTACCACATCACATTTATTCTCATATGTTCCCTCTCACCACAACTTCTTAAGAGAGCTATAAGAGAGCCTTAAACTAAATGCGAGAAATTAATATCTGAGTCTATCTTATAACCCAAAAATAAAAATTAATTAGGAGCCTTTTATTGGTGATATCTCTTCTTTGTAAGTCAACGTGACATTGATTTGAGGTTAGGGCTTTCTAAATTTATTGCATGTTAGAATTCGATCCCAACATAGTCCCACGAGAATATAGAAATCTCCTTTTTGCAACATTGGGTAACAAACCTGTGATTTGGCCACAAAAGATGTATGAACATGGGAGTGTGTTATAACCTAACTACTCTTCAAGGGATTAAGCTTTGATAGTGGCACTTGAATCATAATCGAAGTGACAAACTAGTTGTGGTAGCCCGACAAACACTCCAGGTGCCACCCACCCCTAGTTGATACCCTTATCAACAGTTGGGGTATTTAGACACTCAAGCAACGATGGCACCCCCTAAAAAAATATGTACTCAAGTTCTTGGATAATTAATGAATGATTTTCTATGCTTAGGTATTTATTCTCATTGACTACTTATTGACTTTTTTCTAGGATTCTCTTTGGTTATTATGGATTCCCACAGTTGATAGGATGATGTTGAATGTTGCTTATCTATTGATTACCACTGGGGATTAAATGAGCATTATTACTACCTTTTTCATGATGATCAAGGCTGCTGTTACCTAAGTACTAAGTACTGATCACTAATACAACTCTATTATAACCAATAATCAAGTCTTCTGTTTACTCAATTGAAATGGATTTTGAAACAATGGTGGAGTTTCTTTCGGTGGTGGAGTCTTTTCCGGTGGTTGTAGATCTTTCATTGGGGTTGATTCCTTACTGGTGGAATTGGATATTGAGATGACCCTCATTATTAAGGGATCTACCTTGTAATTTATGATTTCCAATTGGATTTGGCATTAAAGTAATTTGGAATGATGGATTGAATTTTTGACTAATCTGATTGCCATTGGATTAAGGTTCAAAGATACACACGTGAGAGGAAAAATAATGAGAGGTGAAATAATGAGCGAGGGCATAAACAAGCCTCTTTTGTAACACCAAACATCTCTCCTCTCTTCAATAATGAGAATAAGGAGAAAGTTTAGAAGAGCCACAGGTCTAAACAAGCCTCTTTTGTAACACCAAACATCTCTCCTCTCTTCAATAATGAGAATAAGGAGAAAGTTTAGAAGAGCCACAGGTCTGGTCTCAATGTGTTTGACTAATAGAAAATCACATGGAGAAAGAAGTAGAAAAATTGCCATATTACACTCCTTAGAAAGTTAAAGATGCAGTTTTGTTCCCCATTGATAATTTCTTATCAATGGGAATGATTTTCATGTTAGGGCGGAATGGAACTATCCAAGTTGAAGCTGAGGCAAATATTATTAAAGGTTGTCATTGCTTGAAAGTTGGTTTAAAAAAGACACCCATGCTTTACCTATGTGAGCAAAAGCGCAACAACATTTGAGCTTGTCACACCTCATATATTGTATGAGGTTTTACATTGTGATTTTCATCACATTGATGGGGTTTGTAATTGGTACCTATGGAGCATTTGGATGGATTTGGGGGTTACATAACTTCATGGAGCTTCTTCTCTTCTTAATAGTGGATTCTTTGATGGAGATCTTTGGTGGAGGAGATTAACTTCTCTATGTTAGATGGTCAGCGAGTGTTTTGGTGCCACTTTCATATCTTTGCTTGATGGATCACTATTTTGACATATGGATGCTTGCAACTTCATGTCATATATTCTTTTGGAGCATTCTTGTGACTAAGTATGATGCTAATGTGATAGTGGTTTGTTGTTGGGGGGCATGTTCTACGTGGTCCCCTTTTGTTGAATGTGTGGTGGGAACATACTTGATGTTTGATGAAGTTAACACCTTTCTTATTTTTACTTTTCCTATGGTGTTTATGTATGTGGTGATGCACTTTTTCTTGGTGGGATTTCCCTAGGTGATATAATTAATGGCATTGTAATATTTCTAGATGTCACTTAGGGGCAATATGTATTCGATGGTGTACATACCCTTTTTGATGTGTATAATTTCCCAAGTTTGAGTTGAAGGGGGCATTTCATGTGTTTTCATGGTGATCTAATCTTTTCTAAGGCACAATGATGTAATAATACTTTACTAATTTTTTGGTGGTGGTGCAACCTAAGTTGATTCTAATGTTTTATTTTTATCTTGGTATCATGGTGGGGATTTGCTAGGAGACACAACTTCCTTTAGATCAGTGTAGCATGCTCTTATAAGACCCGCGAGTACTCGCAGGTCTTGACGGGTTTTATAGAGAGATGAGTCACTTGCATAGAGCCTGTGGTTTCTACCCGTACCCGCCAAAACTCGCATAAAACTCGGCTACCCACATTAAACTCGTGAAGAACGGCATATGACCCACATAAGACGCGTGGAGACCCTCAAAATTAATTTATTTTTATTTTTTTGGGAGATCATATGGAGGGAAAAGGAAAATGGAGGCAGAGTCTTATATGGGTCATTCCCGAGTATTATACGAGTCGCCGAGTTAATAGCCAGACGACTCTTATACGAGTTGTGCAACATCGATTAGGATTGATGATTGACGCCGATTTCGCTTAAAGTTGCTAATGTAGTTTCATGTTGACTTGTTTCCGATGATATAAGCAATTTTTAGAGCTTTCACATTTATGTTGATGATATTGGGGTTTTGATATCAGAATGTGCTGAGCAATTTGTTGAGCCAAAGTCAAAGCATACATTACAGAGAAACAATTGGCTTGGCATCTCATGATCTTGCGTTTCCTAGGGAAACAAGTAAGATAGCTTAAGACTGGACAAAAGACAGATGTGTGGCACATCAGATTGTGCATGAGGACAACATTAGCATTGGCAACAATATTGGATCAAGTGTTCTGATAGTTGCACAGTAGCAGAGGCAATTCAGTGGCAGTGGAATACAACGAGTTCTTTTTTAATGTTGTTATAGTTTGTCATCAGATATACATGTTGAGCAATAGTGGATTTATTTGTTGAGCAAAGAGTATTGAGTACTTTTGATGGTTCAACTAGGGTTTGATTTTTGATGAGTAGTTGTTGTTGACAACCTTGTGCCAGTATTGCAGATCAACAAAGTCATCAGATTGATTTGATATAATTTATTATGATATTGAGCACAGGTGGATCCAATCTGAAAATTGTGAAATGTGGTCCACTGTGATGAATTGAAAGTCAAAGTCCTTAGGGCAAGTGGTGGATTTGTTGAGAAGGGTGGTAGGATGGTGCAAGTAATGTTTTAAAACTCCGACTCCGACTCCGACTTGGCCGAGGGTCGACTCCGACTCGGTATTGACTCGGCCGGCTCGATTTCAATGACTCGGTCGTTGTAAAAAATACATTAAAAATTTATTTTTTATAAAAACACATAATTTTAAAGATTTTCATTCATGTTTCCAAACACACAGCATTAGAATATAGATGGAAGACAACAATTGATCAAAGTAGGCTCATGAATATATCCATTATAAATCAAAATGCACCCAGTGCACTGTCCAATACATTACACGAGTGATGATATAGAGATCAAAACAAAAACAACATAACCAATGAGGGCTATAAAATGGCCTAGTACTTGAGGGCTAACTGCTAGTTCGCCATCATTTCGGCGCAGATGTTACTGGGAGCAGGGAGTGGAAAGTGGGGAGCGAGAGTGAAACGGGAGCGGAGAGTGAAAGTGGGGGAGCGAGAGTGGAAAACGGGAGCGGGTAGTGACATTTCAGAAGCTCCTGGTTTTGGGAGTGAATGCCCCCAGGAGAGGTTCGAGCACGAGAGAGAGAGAGAGGTACATAGGGGTTGGTGCTCTTGATTAAATACGAGTTCCATACCCTAATACATGACAAAATTCAATGGAAACATTGCAATCCCCCAATCCTAAAATCCTGAAAAACTGATAAGTCTGATGGATTTTGAATGAAATCTAAAATTCTACTTTCTCCATATGAAATCCAATGAGGCCGGAACCACTCTCAAACATCCTGAGTCATTTCATGGTAATGTTAAAAATTTAAGTAAAAGGATGAAAATGAAGATTAAGGAGAATGTCACTTTTATTTTAAGTAACATTACCATGAAATTTGAATAGCATATAGGATATTAGGAGAGGGGAATGGACCCCAAATAGCATTTAACTAATTTAGAAAACACCTTGGAGTCCCCAACACTCAGCTAACAGTTAAATTTAAAAAAAAAATATGAAAAATCTCATTTTTTTGGAGTTACAGGCCGCATTCAGAACCGGCCGGGTTGACCGCGTCATGATTGACTCGGTTGAGTCATGCAATAACTGGGCCGAGTCAGTCATGACTAACCCGGTTGAGTCATGACTCGGCCTCCCATTCCGTTTTTTCTGTTGGGTCACAAAAAATTCCAACGACTTGGATCAATTCCAACGACTCGGATCAACTCGGCCGTTTCAGATTCGATTCGGTTGTTTTTTAAAACATTGGGTGCAAGTCAGAGAGTGGAGTCTTCTTCATGTTGGGGCTTGAGAACGGTTCAGGGTGGTAGGGTGGTGCTAGGGCAAGTTGGAGCTTGCAGGGCGTTGGAGCATCCTTCTAGTTGGAGTTGGTAAACTAGGGTGTTGGAGCATCCTTTCATTCAGAGTTGATAAACCCAGGGCATTGGAGCATCTTTCCAGTTGGATTTGGTAAATCAAGGTGTTGGAGCATCCTTTCAGTTGGAGCCTGATAAATAAAGGGGTTGGAGCCTCCTTCCAGTTGTTGCTGGAGATCCTTGGAAATTGGAGCTTCTCGTTGATGTAATTTTTAAAGACCTATATTAAAAGTGGTCAGTGGTTTTTCTCCCTAAGGGTTTCCACCTAAAAAATCTCTTGTGTACTATCTTTGATGTTGTGCATTGTTGGATTGTTAAATTATGGTATGTTCTATGCTTAAGAGCAATTTACTTCAAATATTCTTATTAGCCCAATATCAATTTCTAGTATTGCAATCACATCGACATGATAGTAAAATGCAGATAGAACATAAACGTAACAGAAGACAAGCCAAGACAAGAGACACGAGATGTGGCACCAGCCAAGGACAAACCCCACTGCTGGGAAACACATTGATCAATTCTTTTATATTCTTCAATAATTCAGCACAGAGAGAGAGAGATAGTACAATGTCACAAATATGTGACTTTACAATAGTAGTAGTGTAATCCAAATCAACAAGGTCAAAGTTGGTCAAACAACTCCCAAGTGACCTCAAAACAAACTAGGAGAACTCGACCTTGTTAAGTTATGGTATGTTCTATGCTTATAACAGTTTACTTCTTTTTCTTATTATATTCCACAGAGTAGCAATCACATGTACATAAAGTAAAGTGCAGATAGAACATTAAACAATTGACATAAAACAAGCCAAGACAAGAGACACAAGATGTGGCGGCTAGCCAGGGACAAACCCCACAATGTGTGGGGAAACCCTTTGATCAAATCTTCTTTTATCTTCAATAATTCGGCAGAGAAGAAATAGTACAATAAATCTGTTCATATT
>APFE031040393.1:0-55689 GCA_000404065.3 Pinus taeda
GTTTGCAATTAGAAAAATTACCCAAATTACAATCTGTTTACTCCAGCATATGTTGGAAAGTTATGGAAGGATGACTAGTGCAATCAATCCATTCCTTTTAGCCCTAGATTTGTTTCAGTTTAAAACAGAAGTATACAAATATACTTGTCCAATGTCTATGCTTTAACCATTCACCTTAAGATGTTTTTACAATATAATTTCCTAAGTCTATTTATATCTTCATTATCATAAAAACCAACCTATATCCATCTTAACTCCACATCTACCACTCTTAGGGGGATGAGATCTATTTATCCCTCTGAGCACTTGGTAGACCCAAAATTAAGATGGATCTGAGATAAATTTCCCCTTTAAATAGTCTATGCTTACATGAATACCATGGGTCAATACCATGGGTTATCATAAACCTAGAGCTTAAAATTTACTATTAGTAATTTATAAAAAATAATAAAATTAATGTTGATTTTTATTTTACTTTTTATTTTAACCAAGCCAAAATGTTTAACATACATTAAAATACAACATCGATTTTTACTCTTGATCCACCAAGCTCCCCGAGAGGGATCAAATATTTTTTCACTCTACGCTAGTTTGTATATCACGATATTTGATACCTCTTGGGGGTTAGTAGATCCATAGTAAAGATGTATCTATGCTGGTTTAATTTCCCCATTTAAATAGGCTACATTCCAGGTGAATACCATGGGTCAATACCATGTGCCATTTTTATTTTTATTAATACTAATATTAGGGTTAATAATGTTTTTCTGCATGGTATTTGTCCCATAGTATTTTGCCCATAGGTTTCACATAAATATAACACATTTTTTGAGTGTTCATAAATATAAGGTGACTTATGGAGTAAATATAAAAAAAATGTTTTATTTGTTTACCATACCTCTCGTTTACTTATATTTTTATTAATTTACCATACCTCATTTACAAATATGGTATTTGGCCCATACGATTCACTTAAATAAAACCTCTTTTTTGAGCCTTCATAAATAGAACGAGGGTTATGGACTAAATATAAAAGGAGGTTTTATTTATTTACCATATGTGTAGTTTATTTATATTTTTATTTAAACCATACCTATTTTACAAATATGGTATTTGGCCCATAGGATTCACTTAAATAAAACCTCTTTTTTGAGCCTTCATAAATAGAAGGAGGGTTATGGACTAAATATAAAAGGAGGTTTTATTTATTTACCATATGTGTAGTTTATTTATATTTTTATTTAAACCATACCATTTGAGTAAGTATAAAAAGACATTTTATTTATTTACCATACCTCCACTTTACTTATATTTTTATTTGTTTACACCCTTGCATGTATATAAGGTGACTTATGGAGTAAATATTAAAAATGTTTTATTTATTTACCATACCTCTCATTTATTTATATTTTTATTAATTTATCATACCTCTTTTATAAATATGGTATTTGGCTCATCGGATTCACTTAAATAAAACCTATTCTTGAAAATTAGGGCAAATGGAAGGTTGTAGCTCCTAATTTCAAGCACTAAATTTACTTTTTTTACCCTCTCCCTTAAAATAAGGTGGTTTATTTGAATTGATTTGTAAAAATGTTCTATGATACAAAATATTCGCCCACTAAAAATTTAAAACCCCTTAATTTAGCCAAAGGGCGAACATTCGCCCCTAAAATTTTCCATGTTTTTGACATCATTTTTCTATCGACTAGAAAAAATCATTTTCCATGAAACTATAAACACATATAAATTCCACTTTATAGATTGTGTGTGTTATTTAAATAATAGTATTCAATACTTTTAATATATTAGAATGCATCCCTCTTTTATTTTAGCTATAACTTCCTTTTCCTTAACCATTTGAAAAAAAGAATCTATATGGTGCACTAGTAGACATCGAGACCTATAAACTAATATTAAATAAAAATTGTTTGATATTGTTGAGAACCTTTTATGTAGCACTAATAGAAGAGATTTTTATTTCAAGGAAATTATGACTTTCATATTTTATAAAAGATAAAATTAAATTAAAGATTAAAAAAAAAATTATGCACAAAATGGATGTGTTCTCTATAATTTTACAATTTTTTGTAATGAAATTCCATTGTTTAAGTATTCAAAATTAACACTAAGGGAAACATATACATTGTATTTTGCATGAAAAATAACATGTCATTTTTAGAAAGACTCTAAATCTATATAGTTATACTCAATTTCTATAAATAAAAATTATATATACATAAAACTTATTCATTTTCATTTTCTAGTCCCAAGAGTTAGCTCAATCGATCAATCAAGTACCTCGCCAATGGGAGGTCACAGGGTCGAACACCGAAAGCTCTTGTGGTCAGGTCAGTAAATAGGCCAAGGGGTGTGACCCCCTTCGGGTGGGGTCCACCCTAACGTTGAACAACCCTGGACGTAGCAGACCCACTAACCATGGGTATCCGACCGAGGGCTGTGACCCCCTTCAAGTGGGGTCCACCCTAGCATTGAACAACACTGGACGTAGCGAACTCACTAACCATGGGTATCCGTGAACCAGGGGTGTGACCCCCTTTGGGTGGGGTCCACCTTAGCATTGAACAACCCTGGACGTAGCAGACCCACTAACCATGGGTATCCCTAAACAGCAGTGAAAAAAAAAAAAACTTATTCATTTTCCTACCTTTCATCTTTTTACACCATAAAAAAAATCATTATGCAAGTACCTCAAATAATCCCTCAAAGCTAAGACATTGTTGTTTTTCCAAGTTTGCATTGCCATTAACGCATCATTAGAGACTATCCTTAACTTGCACGCATCCTTCTTTTCTCTAGTGGAGTCACCAATATGTTGTAATTGTGACAAGGGTGAGGGTGAGAAAATTACACTAACTTTATGGTTGTGTATCAAGCAGAGAGATAATAATAAGAATAAGAATTAGAAAACATAACTGAAATCTATTTCTATTGTTCTCAAACTCATAAATATTCATGAAACAAATGGATAAAGCAAAAAAGAAAACCATAACATGAACCAAATCTTATAAAGAATGAAAGAATAACTCTATTACCCAATAGAAATGGCCAAGAATACACAAGTGAAAAGAACTTGATTAAGAATTACCATAACATGAACCAAATCTTATAAAGAATTACCATAACATGAACCAAATCTTATAAAGAATGAAAGAATAACTCTATTACCCAATAGAAATGACCAAGAATACACATGTGAAAAGAACTTGATTAAAAATTATGGGCTAGAAAGAACCCCCTTTAGGAAGCTCCTTAGCTTCCATTGGTGCATATATGGTATTCTCTTAGTGTGTAAGCAAGTACCCAAATAAGAAATGCAATATGTAGACCTAGAGGTCCTCAAGAATTTTGGTGTGATTGTGTTTATCTATAAAATATATATCTATTATCTATATATATATATATATATATTTATTTATTAAACCTCCTTTAACATGGCCATCGATTATTGTTCAAAACTACCAAATCAAGAATAAGAAAAAGAAATAGATTTCAAAATAGTTTACATATGATTAACTTTTTCTTTAAAAGACAAATTTGAATAAAAACAATCAAAATTTCATTTCACATAACCATACAAATTTTCAAAAATATTATTTAGGTTAATAATACAATTTTTAAAAATAATATCGACTTACTACTTTTTAATGGAAATTTAAATTAATAGTAATAGTTTTTATCAATTAAATTATAATCCTGACCATTATAAATTTCAATTAAAATATCAAAAATAAGTAATTTTAATCGACAAGATTCATAATGATTCACCAATGTCCTTTCATCCCTAAATGATAGTGGTATTGTTTCATTATCTAGTCATAACAGTAGAAAAAATAATTTTCCTCATTGGTTTTTGCATTACGTTTTTTCTCCACGATTCTCGGCTTTCCACGGATTTTGATTTCGTGTAAAATACCATTTCTTTTTTCGAACAAATAAGTGGGACCTTTTTCGTGAATTTAATCAAATGCTTGTATAGTGAACGAAGCTAACTTTTAAATCAATGGATTATGGGATATATTTTACAATGACAAACATCATTAAGTTATGGTCAAATAAGAAATTACGGCTTCCATGAATATGGTATAGTTTTTATCTTTTTAAGAGTGGGAAAATTTATCATAATTTAAATTTCAAATTACGAAGAGAAATAATAATTATTGATTATTATTCATAAAAGCAAGTAACTTTGTACATATTATTTAAGAAAAACTACATCAACTAATTATTAATAAAGAGACAGACTTTTACTCGCCAAAAAAACTGGCCAAAAATTATTCTTAATCAAACAAAAATAATATCACATCATATTCCATCTAAAATGTAAATATGGAAAAATTTATATTGCATTTGTGTTGAAAATTTTTGTTATGGCTAAGCTAAAGCAAGGAGTAGGGATAAAGATGCATGGGCATTTGTAGGTTATGATTCTTCAAAACCACTTCTTACACCACTTTTTACATAAGATATTGTTGGTTTATAATATCATATATTATTTTCTTAGGCTCATACTTGATTTTGTTATTTATAGAGAATAGCTTTTCATGACAAATTCTCACGGTCACATGAATTTGTCACGGTCACATTATCATGTATTCATATTTCTTTCTCTCCTTGTTTTGTTGTAGTCAAATTATAGTGCCTCTTTGAATGCAATGTATTATATTCATTCTTGAGATGTCTTTTGCATTTGTAATAATTTCAAAGTTAAAAACTCTTTTTCTCTAGCACTTTTTTCTTTGTTTAGATAACTTGGTTCCATAGTTCTGTCACAAAGTCTTGTTGAATGGTTTTTTATATAAATCATATTTTGCATTGGTCTTCTTTCTTTGGCTAGAATTATCACTAACAACATCAATAGTTTCCTTGAACTATTTATAACCTTTGCTAACATATCTTTTTGATAAACATCTATAGTAGCTCCAAATTGGTCAATCTTTTGAAATAAACAAATTAATGCAAATAAAGTTTAGACATATATAAATATGAAAAGCATGTGGAAACATGTTTTGGAGGAGGTGGAAAGAAGGCACCATAGCAGAATAAAGGTCACAACATGAGATAAGGGAAAGTAGAATGTAAAATTTGAATCCAAAGCATTATGTTCTACCTATGAGGGATTCACTCAATGAACCTTTGACATATCACATGCATTCATGGCATACTAAATAATACCCCTAATTTGACTACATATGGGAAAATACCTCTAAAAATCACATTATTAACCACCTACCAATGTGAACCCAATTCACCTTCCCAATTTAAAAAACCCTTACTTTCACTAGATATTGTAAGTATCCATTTTTTCATTAAAATTTTGTATACCCCTTTATATTTTTTCATTAACTTTGAGCTCCATTTTTTATACTTGCCAATATAAAAACCATTTACCCCCTAATATATGCTCAATATATTATGCCATTTTTTCCTCAATATACATCTCCCAATATGAATCCACGTGGTATGATATTGCTCCCCCAATGAAGCCCCCTGTGATTCTACCATGCCTATAGCTCATTATATTATAGTTTATCCTAAGGAACAAAAATACTGTGTTTTTGAAAATGTATGAACATCCTAAGCTAGTTCTATATTTGCATTACAATTTTCAATTAACAAGGCCATTGTCTTAGCTACATTGTCCAGCAATATTAGTTAAATAATATAGTAATAAAATTTAACTATTTGATGTAAGCATCTAGCTTTTATTTGGAATTTTGTCATAAGTATTTTCATTATAGTTTTTCAGACCCCTTCCACTAGTTGATGAAATAAAATTTGTCTTTGTGAACTTTAAATTCATCGCACATAGAGGGAGTATGTATACACTCTATAAATACTATTGTAACTTCTCCATACTTGCATAGCTTTACAAAGGAAATGTTATCTTCATTTTACCTCATAAATGAATCAAACTTCCTCATGTTTTCATCAATTTGTAAGGAATCCTATCATAAGGTGACGTCTTGAGTTTTGTTTCCCTATGTAATGACAAACCTACTTCAACACTATTTAATTTTTTTTCTTTGGATTCCTCTAGTGTGTTTTTATGGGGTCGTAGCTTGCAATGTTATTATAGAGGACATCGAATTTTGTAACATATGGATGTTATTCATAAATTAAGATTTGGTAATCATGACATTTTGTTAAGGCTCGCAACTTCAAGCATAGGGTAATTTAGTGTCTATAATTTAAGCTCCACTTATTTTTTGGGAGTAGATCTTGTTAAGAATGTAACTAGGTTTGGTATTCATAATTGTATTTGAGTCATAATAAAATGTATTTATCAAAAGAAAGAACAAAAAATTCTTATTATTATTGCTATGAATTATTAAAGCATGGGATTTATGCTTGTGTCATCATGTTTTAGGTCAAAGTCCCCATTGAGGACATCTAGGTTTTGTCTCAATTCATTAAAGTTATTGTCCATTTAATGAGACCCTTCTTGGGCTTTTGAATAATGTAAAAATAATTATTATTGAGTAAAATAAGTCATTTGTCACCTCCACACCAAGTCGGCCCTTACCTGATCAAGTCGAACTACATGAGGGTAATTCGAACTCCAGAAAAGGGTATATATACAACTTGTTTGATTCATTCGAAAAACACACTCACACAAGTTCGATATCCAAGAAGAGGAAGCAAAAAAAGTGTGAAGTTGCAGAAGGAGGAGGAGATTTGATAGAGAAGGAAAAACAAAGTTTATGGGTTGTCACTCTCTTACACGTGTGGATTTATTGGATTTTTTACTGGGTCGAGGCTCTGTTGCGGGAAGGTCGAAATTTTGGATTCTACTCGGTCAAAGTTGTTATTGGTTTGAATTTATTGTTGGGTCGAAGTTTCTCTTGGATCAAAGTTCTGTTGTTGTGGGAGTTGAAAGTCTGTTGCTGCTAGATCGAAGTCATTGTTGAAAGGTTATCATCTGCAGAAGAAAGGAAGGGTTGACTTGGTGATCCGCACAATTTTGCGTCTAGGTCAAGGAGTCTTGGATCATTTCATGAAACCATTAAAGCAAGAGTTTTTTTACTTTATTTCCCCTAGATAGGCATTTTTCCCTGGTTGTTTGCCTACATCTGGTGTCTTTGATCTTCAAGTTATGGTCTTGGTAATTTCTTGATGAACTAAGATAAAAGAAGAACACAAGAAATTTAATAAGAACATAAGTATATCACAAGAAATTATCAACATAAATAAAATATTTGTGCCTTTTGGATTTTCCAACATGGTATCAGAGCTAAGGTGAAGAAGAAGGAAAAAGGAAACTTGAAGATCTATTGTAAGGAGAATAAGGAGTTTTAAGAAGTTTGAATAAGGGTCATCAAGGAAAAGGATCATATAAGAAGTAAAGCATACTATATTCAAGAATAATGTCTAACTCAGTGAAGGGATAAAAAAAGGGTAGAAGGAGCATCCAATTATAAGGCATGGAAAAAGAGGATAGGTCTCATCCTCAAAAAGAATAACATCTTGGATCTAGTCAAAGGAAACGTAAAGAAGCCTACAAATGAGCCAAGCAATGCAGAAAAGGCAAAGTTTAGAGAAATAAGATATTGGCCATGACATTAATTGTGGATGGAATAAAGGATAACCTCATCCCATATATATCCAACATAAATTCTTTCTTAAGAGGTGTATGATGCATTATCAAAATTATTCACAATCAAGAATCTTGGTCAAATGGCAAGTCTTAAGAATGAAGTGAGAACTATAAAGATGAAAAAGGAAGAAATTGTGGCATCCTTCTTTATAAGAATAGCTAAAATCAAAGATTAGCTCCAAGCAATCAATGAGATCGTACCTGAAAAGGAGCTTGTAATCACTGCACTTCTAGGATTACCAACATCTTGGAGCTCTTCTTCATCAGGGCTTAACAGTTAGAAGGAAACTCCTACATTCGAGAAATTATGGAATGCATGCAATAAAAAAGAATTCATAATTTAATTAGTAAGCAACAAATTGAATGAATAGGAGAAAGTTTCAAATGCCTATTCCACTCATCACAAGAACAAAGGAACCTCAAGAAGTATAAAGGGCCTAGAAGGAATATACACCTATCTAAGATTGAATGCTACAACTGTCACAAGATGGGTCACTATAGAAGTGATTGTCCTGAGAATATGAGAAATAGAAAGAGAAATAGGGATCAAGAAAATATCATTGAAGAAGGATCTCCAAAGAAGAACAAGACTGAAGAATTAGAAATAAATGACTTATACTACTAAGTCCCTCTACTCTATTTTTTTGAATTGTTTGTATTTTACTTTTAGTACTTCAAGTTTAACACGCTTTGGAAAAACATTATTGAATTGTTTTCTTAAAGTTATAAGTATCCCTCGAGATTGGATTAAAAGGGTGTCCTCCCTATTTTTACAAATATAAGTATCTTACTCCTTGCACTATATTTTATATTTGGTTTTCCTTTTCCTATCTAAATGTGTCTATATTAGATGCTAATAACATTTATTTTTAATATTTTCCTTATTTAGTAAAAGCTTATTGATATGTTCAAGGGCTATGGAGAAGATCTCACAAGACAAAGCATGATATAAGTTCTATTGATGTCCTATAATTTTTGTCTAGAAAACAAATCAAAGGTATGTTCTAAGATCACAAGTTTTTCTCTCTTCGTGATAAATGTATATTCATTTAAATCTACTTGAAATTACTAACAAGTGTTATGTCTAGGACCTTTGAATCATAGAGATTCTTGTTTGGGTGATTAATCATTAGATTGAATATACCCTCATTAAAAAATCATGTTTATGGAACCCTAAAAGGTTCTCTATAAAACCCTAACCTAAGGGTATGCTAATGTGAAAACCCTAGCCTACTTAGGGTTACTGATAAAATCTAGAAAATAATATTCTTTTAATGTTTGGGGTTTTGATGGTAATGTCATGCTTGGAGTTTTAGTATTGTTATGGAAATCCTAGTCCTTTAGAGTTGGATGGTAATGTATTCCTAGAACTTGAGGTTTTGGATAAATCAGGTTTTATGAGAAAAGCCCTTGTGTATTAAGAATAAGCTCCATGGAATGAAGCCCTAGGTGTATGTGTGTTCATTTTATCAAAACCCTAGCCTAATCAAGAGTGTTATATGTATAACTTTAAATGTATCGATATTTGTGTCTTGGGATTACCTAATGGATATTAATATACTTATGCATGATTATGAAATCCTAGATATTAATATTTTCTAACCTATTTGTTAATAATTTATAGGGTTTGTAACTAAGCCCTAGTAGAAGTTTGATATTTTAGGATATGGCGATATTGTTTCCATTCTGATGATGAAATATAGGTTTACAACAAAACCTAGTAAAGGTTGTTCATTTATTTGAAACCTTGGATTGTGTTTTGATTGGTTTTGCTTGTTGACATCTACGACTTAGTGTCTCATATATGGAATCTAGTAGAAGTCTAAAATGTAAATTCTAAAATTGTTAGATGCACACTTGCTTGAATTTCTTCTAGAGTTTGAAATATATTATAGTAGAGTATGTCATATCTCTGGAAAAAATATTGAGGACACAAATATAATGAGACTAATATATTGATCAAGTTACTGATGTGATCTAGGGGTTATAACCTAACCTGAGAAAGAAATTGAAGTTAAAAATATGTGTCTCTTGTTGATTATGAGCCTAACTAAGTTTAGGTTTTTGATGTCTAAAGTGTAATGCTTCCATTATTATATGATTATGATATAGTTAAGTTCATGTTTCTATATATGTATCTGGTTGTACTTGTTATCTAAGTTGTGTAGGTGCATAATCTTCAAGATGTTGAAGATATTTGTAAGTAAATTTGATTTGATTGATAAGCATGAGGAAAGAAGTTATATGAAATGATGATGATCAAGATGTCTTTGATAAGAAGGATGGAAGCCATGACATATTATCTGATGTCCTAGAAAGAAGTTGATCTCCCTCAGTTAAAAGGGAGCATGGATAAAAGAAAGGGTATATATCCCAAGTTGAGAGGGAGGGCATATTATAGTCATGATGAATTCCTTGAAGAATAAATTGGAGAATGTATATTGAGGTGTTCTTGAAAGAAGGAAAACAAGATCAGGTTGTAGAATATTTTGATGCATGTGAAGTAGGAAAGGAAGTTGTATGATTGATGAATCTTCTGTCAATATTTGTTTGGGAAGCCTTTAAGTCCTATTGTGATAAATTGTGAACTAGGCTCAAGATGTCTGAAGACCCCAAAGGTTTCTGTTTACTCATGAGTATTTGAGAAGTTTCTACTAATTGGGGCTTGGATTTTTCAATTAAATCTCTCGAAGTTCTGGAAGCATGCTCGATAGGGAGATATTTGATTTGTTGAGCCATTGTGTGTGTAAAATTCCTGGGAGGATGTTTGGTCATCGTGTGTGTTGATGTCTAGTCCTCAAAGTAGGGAGGATGTCGTTGGCCATGGAGATCTGACCATTCACTACGCACCTAGTTCCCTGGGTTGATGGTTAGCAATAAGCCCGAGGGTACCTAAAGAGACTGACAACTTTAGTCCATCTTAGTGTCACCTAGATATATTTCACTGCTTAGGAATCTAATCCATGGAACCGTAAGTGCCTAATCTCTTCATGGTTCTTCTGTTTTGACATATTTCATGTACTTGTATATTTATGTATGAATACCTCCCTAGTTAGGATGGAGTGTTGAAGAATGTAACTAGGTTCGGTCTTCATAATTATATTTGAGCCATAATAAAATGTATTTATCAAAAGAAAAAAATATCGTTTTATTATTATTGTTATGACTTATTACACCATGGGTTTCTTGCTTGGGTCATCATGTTTTAGGTTAAAGTACCCATTGAGGACTTATAGGGTTTGTATTGAGTCTGTAGATTCATTGTTGCTATCACCAAAAAATTGATCATCTAGCCTAATTTACTAGATGGATCAAACTATACCATGTAAAGCCAATTTTACCCTAGTAAAATTGCTTTCACTTTGTGAAATTACCTAATAAATCACCTTTATTAAGTAATTTATAGTTAAATCCATGAAGAATAATTAAATAAATCACTATTTATTTGATTTTCTTCTAGGAATAATTAATTAAACCATTGTTTTATTATTATTCCTTGTTAAATTTGACCCAATCATGAAAAATAAATAGATAAATCATTATTTATCTTATTTTCCTCTGAGAATAATTAACTAATCACTAATTAATTATTATTCTTTGTCAAATTTGACTAAATCACTTAGGAATAATTAAATAAATCATCATTTGTTTATTATTCCTTAACTGATTCCTTGAGATGATAAATAAATCATTTATTAATTTATTATTTCTAAATAAAAGTTTAAGTACTTTTTCCCTCTTAAACAATTATAATAAAATATTCCAAGTGGTAATTCCAAGAATGGGATCAATAATATTTTAGTATTGCTCATTATTCGAGGATAACACAATATTTTTTTATAAATAGGAGGGTTTTCCATTCATTATTCACTTTTGATTATTTTCATTGTTGCACTCACTGTTGTAACTCTGATTATTTTCATTGTCACACACCATATTTTTGTTGGGTTTATACATTATAAAGGAGAGAGACTCTACAGAAGCTGAAATTGTTTGAGGATTAACAAGAACCCATCCCATAAAGGGGGACTAGTAACATATATTTGTTCCCTTCACTGGTGTTATAATAAAATCATTCTTTACAAATCTGGTTTCCATTGGATGTTTTGGGGTTATTACTCTTCATTTCACTGTTTAACTATGATTGCAACATAGATTAGGATTTTGGCAGGTTTTGTTTCTATTAATAGTTGCAGATCTACAATGTTTAGTAGTCACTTCTATTGTTGAGATCATTTTTCATCCATGATCTTAAGTGGGTTCTTTTCGTACATCATTGAGAAGAAAACAATCTAACAAATTGGCGACTCTGCTGGGTTTTATACTTCAGATATAGAAACCTATGTGACCTTTGGTTTTCATCTTAGGGTTTCCTCTTTTTTCTCTTGTGTTAATGTTTCCTAGTGTTTTAACCCTAGATCTAATAAATTTCTGACTTCCGTAAGCTTTCTGGTCATTTCCGCAGGTCACAAGAACCAGCTATGGCAAAGGCAACACATTTTCTTGAAACTTGCAGATCGGAAGTCTCAAAGCAGAAATTGCAGTTTTCATCCCAAAAGGTGCGATTTGGTCTCCAGAATGCAGCTTTCTGCCCAAAAAGTGAGATTTCATCAAAAAACATGTCAAAACCTGCGATTTCTGGGTTTTAGGGTTTTTATCATATCTGTTTCTAGGCTTTGTTAAGAGTTTTCTGTTGGGTGTTTGACCTCTGTCTCATCCCACTCAGGCCTTCATCCATTATGTTTTACTTGTCAAAGTCGAATTTAGCCTCCCTTAGGGCTTCTAGTACACTTCTGCCTTTCTAGCAGGAGTGTAGCTGAGTGAGAAGTCTGAGTTTCTGCAGCACTTTCAGCCACATTTTCCATATCTCTAACCTTTTGTTTTAGATCTAATAAGATAGTTTGATACCATCCATCATTTCACATTCAAACTTGTTTGGTCATTCCCTTAGGGCCCCATCAGTTGTCCTAGGTGTTTCACCCATCTCCCTTTATTTTTGCAGCAATATTCCCCTCTGGTTTTTTGATGTTGTTGTACCACTTTCCAGCAGCTTAGAGTCACTTGATCCTAGTCACACTGACATTTAGATCTCTTGACCATTTTAGTGTATTTTCCATCGGTTTAGCCACTTAATAGTACAGTGTTTGCAAACCCAGTTTGGGTGGGGTTTAGTTAATTCTTTTGTTGGTTATTTTATGTTATTTATTTCAGTTTCTTTACAACAAGCTTCTTTCATTTTTACAAACACGATATGGGCTTAATCAATTAATACAATTGCACACACAAGCTCACCTTAAGCGAAGGGCGCTTAGTTTACACTGCGAAGCCAAGACTTAACATAGTAAATTTATCTCATCGCATCAGAGGCAGAAGATATATTTTTGATCTCCCTTCACCATTTCTCTGTTCTGTGTGTCCTTAGATCATTATGACACCAAGCGTGAGTCGTGGAGACTATTAGGCCTTCACCCCCAGTTTTTGCTTGGGCGTATCACGCCTCCCCATCGGGTTCGAGTTCATAGCCCTCTAAGTCCCCATCCCAACTCTTCTCTTGGTCCTTCTGATTCCTCATCTGATTTCGAACCTCCTTCACCACATATCATCACCATGTCTAGACCCACAGCTGGTGTAGGAACCCAAACTGGTGATGGCTCCAATTCTACACCAGTGGTCACATCAGGCAGAACAGTCTCAAGAACCGTCTTGACAGCCCCCATGCTCCCCTTTATGGCTAGGTTAAGTCTACCAAATCTTAACCAGCCGATAAATGACCCTAAACACCATGATGCTACTTGGCCCTCAATTCCAACTAAGCTTCCCTCATACATCCCAAAGTTTGAGGGTATTGCTGGAGAGGATCCTACCAACCATGTCTGATCCTTCCACATGTGGTGTTTTTCCAACTCCACAAAAGATGAATCCATTTGTATTTGGCTCTTCCAATGCATGCTCACTGGAGATGTTGCAAAATGGTATGTAGACCAACCCTTCACCTCTCATTCCATTTTCAAGACACTTGCTAAAGCATTCTTGTCCTACTTCTAGTTACCTCTCTGGTACGACACTGGTACTGAACTTTTGACCAGCTTCAATCAATCCTCTGCTACTCGCCTTTCCGACCATTTTCACAAGTGGCGTCAAAGAAGGAGGACATGTAGTGCCCCACCTTTCAAAGACCATGTTTATCTAGAATTATTTCTCAAGAGACTTTTATCCCCCATCGGGAAAGATGTTGTGTCCCATTTCCTCAGACTAAGGAAGACACCCTCCAAACTGCTTTGAGATATGATCTAACCTATGCTCAATCAGGATATGTCTATACCGTTATTCCAAACCTCCCTCGTCCTGTCAGTGCTAATGCATGGGGGCATCTCACGCCTCCGATGGTATCATTAGATCCCTTTCACATTCTTCACCATACACTCAGTAGGGTTATGGCTACCCGTAGGGGGGCACCAGTTCCTCCAACATTTATGCACCTCCTTCTAGCAACATGTTTCCAGGTCCCCAACCCATCTACCACAATTTTTCTCCTTCTTATGCATAGCCTGCTGCTCCAGCCCCTTAAGAATTAGCACTACAGCCTCCCATGCATCCTCAGCCCCGATAGCCACCAGCCCCTCAGGGTCAGGTGTTTACACAACGGAGTGATCCCAATCACCACAATTCAAAGTGTTGGCATTATGAAAGTGGTTTGGCACTATGTCATAGGTGTTGTCCTTGATGGCAACTCACTCATATGGAAGATCTTAGTTCAAGCTCTCAGAATGAAAGAAAAGGAGACATACATAGGTTCCTCTTAACCAAGTCGCGTGTACACGTGAGTTAAGCGATCAAAAGGAGCGTATACGTATGCACGCATTATCATGCAGAGAAAAGCGAGTACATGTGGGAAAACTTATTTTTGGTCCATGGTATTTATTCCATTATATTTAGACCTATGGTTTTGCACCTTGGTATTGAATCCGAAGTGTTGAACCCAGGTATTGGGTCCCTAATATTGGTTATAAATGGTTTTGGACCATGGTATTGAGTAGGGCCTAAAACTATAAAAAGGGAAGGAGATCATTACGCAAAACAAGAACTGAAGTATTGAATATCTTATGAAGAGCAAGATCTAGAATTGGGTTATGGTACATTACTGAATCTAAACCAAGGAAGAACCTGAGCACTAAAAGATGGATAAGTTTTATTGATGGGTCGAGATCTTAAGGCTTGAATAGTAGTATCATTGTGTGATTTTTGATATGTTATAATTGGCGCATGATTCGATCTATAAATCTGATAATCTAGGTATAACTGATGTTTGATTAACTGAAAAGGGTAAAATATCTTTTATAGATCTGTACACACGTTCGACACATCAGAGGCAAATATACATGTGGGTTCAGCAAGTGAAGATAGCGTATACGCTGGTTGGCCTTAATATAAATGCGTATGTATGTAGGGTTCTACATATTGAAGTAGCGTACATCTCATGAAATATGTTTTAGCTACTTTTGTTTATTGTTGCAATATTCTGGGTTCAGAATTGGTGTCTGGTTACTGTTACTATTTTCTGGTTACAACATTCTGAGAAGTGATTCGTTGATTTAGTATTGGTTTTTACAAAGGAGATTGGTTGATGTAGATATAATTGATGGTTGATTGATGTTATTCATGGATACAGTCTGAAAAAATATGAAACGTGGTCCCTGGAAGAAAAGAGAAGGTTGTAGCCTTCCATAGGTCAGCACCTACATACTAGTACCTCAGCTAGTACAAGAGCTAAGGGGGTTGTAGCTCCCTTCTAGGAGAAGCTGGAGAATGCGAGAAGGTTGTAGCCTTCTATAGGTAGTAGCCTGCATACTCGTATAAGACTGCACCAGTATAGAATCATTGTAAAAAGAAGTTTCTAATTAAAATAAGATAGAGACGAATTGCAGTAGGTGGTTTTCACCCACACCGGGTTTCCACCTTACATCTTGGTGTTCATGTGTGTTGCTTATGTGTGATGATTTGTTTTGCTTTACTGCTCCTGTTTACTATTCATAGTGTTAATAATGTTCTGATGCACTGATTAAGAAGCAACTAACTGAATTATAAGTTTACTGGATATATGTTGGTTGCATTACACACAATTGTGTATACACGCGGTTTTCCTTAACTGAAGTAGCGTATATGAATCTGAATATGGAAATGAAAAAGTTATATTGATTTGATAATACTAATTCACCCCCCCTCTCAGTATTATTTCCAATAATTGGTATTGGAGCAGGTCCTTCAGAAGAAGCTTGATTGCTTGAAGGAAGATCTATCATCATGAGCAACTATGAAAAAGAGGCATCCATCAGGCCACCAATTTTTTATGGGAGAAACTTCGTCTATTGGAAGATAAGAATCACAGCCTATCTTCATTCTCTTGGTACAGAAATCTGGGATATCATGGGAACAGGATACACATTTCCATTAGAAACTCCTACAGATACGGCTGGTAAGAAGTAGTATGAAACAAATGCAAAGGCTATCAATACTCTATTAGGGAGTCTATCTCAATCAGAATTCGTCACGATTATGCAGCTCAAAACTGCAAAAGAAATATGGGACAAGATTGTTCTGAGCTATGAAGGAGATGATTAGGTAAAACGAGCAAAACTACAAACTCTCAGAATTCAATATGAAAATCTCATAATGCACAATGATGAAAGTGTGGCTAACTATTTCCTACGTATAGATGAGATTGTTAATTGTATGAAAAAATTGGGTGAAGAAATAAAAGAAGTTGTTTTGGTTGAAAAGGTTCTAAGATCTTTGTCTTCTAAGTTTGAATCAAAAGTTTCTGCCATTGAAGAAAAACAGAATCTACAAAGCATTACCATGTTACAGCTGCACGGAATCCTAACTTCTTACGAAATGAGAAAAGGGGGACCATCAGACAAGAGAGAAGCCACATTCAAAGCCTCAGGAAAAGGAGATTACAATGTCTCAAGACATATGTCAGAAGAAGAGGAAGAATCAAACTTTGTCAAGAACCTTCAACGGGGTTCTGGAAGATTCAAAGGTAAGCTACCTTTCAAATGTTTTGCTTGTGGAAGAGTCGGTCACTATGCTGTCAAATGTCTTCATAAAGATAAGCCTGAAAAAGGTAAGGAACCTGTTAGATGGAAAAGAAAACAGAATATAAGTAAGAAGAGCTATTATACACATGAAGACAGTGATGGATTTTCAAATAGTGATGAAGATGAACAATGCAATGATTATAGACTTTTGATGGCCTTTGAAGATGATGATTTCTGGGATGTTATAAATGAAGAAGGTCTTTATGAAGAAATTTCTAAACTTAAAATTTGTTTGGAGGAAAAGAATATGATTATAGATACTCTGGCATTCCAACTTGCTGAAAGGGAAAAATACAATGAGAAGTTAGAATATGTAATTGTGGGACTTAGAAAAGATATTGAGAAATCAAAAGCTCTTAATCTTAGATTTGCTAAAGGATATGAAAGTTTAGATGAGATTATCAAAGTACAGTGTCCTCCTCTAATCAAGATGGGTCTTGGATATACTAAAGAAGCATCTCAAGCACAAAATCCATCCACCTCAAAAAGTTATCTTGATGCAGCAAGGAGAAGTGAACAGGTTGACAATCGATAGCCAAAGCATAATGCAGATCACCAAGTAAATCAGGGACAATTTACTTCAAGAATGAACAAAGACCATCAAGTAAATTGGGGGCAATCTACTTCAAGGATGAACAAAAGCTACAAACCACAGGTAAATCATTCTCAACTTTCCTCAAGAATGGATGTCAATGGAAACTACAATCATTTGGTCGATAGGTTTGATAATCACAGGAATTTCTTCAATGGCCAATGTTTCTCTTGTCATAATTTTGGTCACAAAGTTTCTCAATGTGTTTCCTACAAGACCATCATGACTAGAGAAGCTCAAAAATAAAGGAGTATGACTCGGATCATGAAAAGGACCTACAATAACTTTTCTACTCTTGAAAATGAAATAGAATGTTCTATTTGTAACAACTTCGGTCGTGAAGATTCTAAATGCATGAGTAGGTTTCGGCAATCAACTCAGAAGGAGCAAGCTTCATTAAGTCCCAAAACATGGAGAAATAAAGATCTGCAACCAGAAAGATGTGGTATAGCGTTATATGTGGAAGGGCAGTAAAATTAGTGGTACATCGATAGTGGATGCTCGAAACATATGACAGGTGATAAAGAAAAACTTCAGTCATATAGTGCCTTAGAAAAGGAAAGGAAGGTCTCATTTGGAAATGACACCCCTGCACTCAAAAAAGGTAAAGGTTCTGTTATTTTGAAAGAAAAGGTCAAAGTAAGAAATGTTATGTATGTTAATGGCTTAAAGAATAATTTATTGAGTGTCAGCCAAATGTGTGATCAAGGAAATGAGGTAATATTTCAATCAAATGGATGTATTGCTCGTGAGCTTGATATAGGAGAAACAGTGATCAAAGGCATAAGAACTCCAAATAATTTATACATACTCAAAGGAGGACAACAATAATGCTATCTAAGCAAGAATGATGAACACTAGCTATGGCACAGAAGATTGGGGCATCTAAGCTTCTCTCAGATAAGGAAAGCATGCAAATATCAGGCGGTTCGTGATCTCCCTAACATCATAATTCCAGACAATACAATATGCAAATCATCTCAGTTTGGTAAGCAAGCCAGAACTAATTTCCCTGAAAAAGAAGGATCAGCTAGTAGGCCACTTGAACTTGTCCATACCGATGTATGTGTTCCATCTAGGAAAAGGTCACCTCGAGGAGAAGAATACTTCATATTGTTCATTGACGAATTTTCCAGGATGTATTGGATAAGACTTCTAAAGCATAAAGACGAAGCCTTCGAAAAGTTAAAAGCATTCAAAGCCTTCGTTGAAAATGAATCAGATTGCAGAATCAAATGCCTCAGGTCTGATCAAGGAGGAGAATTTACCTCGGATGAATTTTTCGATTTTTGTGAAGAACATGGAATAAGAAGGGAATTCTCTATTGCAAGGACTCCCCAGCAAAATGGATTAGTGGAAAGGATGAACATAATGGTTCAACAAATAGCTTGTGCTATGCTTGATGAGTCTGGAACTCCTACAACCTTCTCGGGTGAAGCTACATTTACTACAGTTAATATTCTCAACAAGACAAACGTCCGGGTGAATAGCACTCAAACTCCTCATGAACTTTGGTATGGTAAGACTCCCATGGTAAAATACTTCAAAATTTTTGGAAGCAAATGTTACATCAAAAGGACTGATGAAAACCTTGGCAAGTTTGAACCTAGACTAGATGAAGGCATTCTCCTTGGTTACTCTCCCCACAACAAAGGCTATAAGTGTTACAATAAAAGACTTGGAAAAATTGTTGAAAGTATTGATGTAGTGGTTGACGAAGAAGGAAACATTCCTAGGCAAGTAAAATCTGAAAATTTTGAAGATGATGAGGACTATCCTTCAACATCAAATCAGACTTACGATGAAGAAGAAACCCATGAGGCACCATAAGAACAGAAAAGGATAGAAGAAAAGACTCCATCCAGGTACGTTTAGAAGAATCATCTAGAAACTCAAATTTTGGGGCAGAAAGTGCTAGGTGTACAAACAAGAAGAACTCTTTCAGAAGCTTCAAGCTATCTAGCATCACTCTCCTCCACTGAACCACAAAATGTAAGAGAAGCATGAAAAGATGAATGTTGGGTCAAGGCCATGAATGAAGAACTTGAGTAGATTGAAAATAATAACACTTGGGAGTTGGTTCCAAGACCAAATGATAAGAATGTCATAGGGACAAAATGGATATTCAAAAACAAGCCAAATGAAAATGGAGATGTGACTAGAAACAAGGCCAGACTTGTTTGTAAAGGGTATTCTCAACAAGAAGGTATAGAATTTGAAGAAACTTTTTCACCAGTTGCTAGACTTGAGGCCATAAGAATGTTCCTTGCTCTTTCTAGCTTTCAGAAGTTCAAAGTATTTCAAATGGACGTGAAATCTGCCTTTCTGAATGGAGACTTGGCTGAAGAAGTGTATATTGAGCAACCAGATGGGTTTATTCTTGGAAATGATCCAAAACTTGTGTGCAGACTCAAAAAGGCTTTCTATGGCCTTAAACAGGCTCCAAGGGCTTGGTATTATCATTTGGATAAGTACCTTCATCAAGAAGGTTTTGCAAAAGGATCAACAAACAACAATCTATATATAAAAATTGACAATGATAGGTTGCTAATACTTGTTGTGTATGTTGATGATATCATCTTTGGAAGCAATGAAGAAGACATGAGTCAAAACTTTGCATTGATAATGCAAAAAGAATTTGAAATGTCCCTGCTTGGTGAACTCACTTATTTTCTTGGTTTACAAGTTCAACAAAACAAAGACGGTATTTTTCTATCACAAACCAAGTATCTCAAGCAGATCTTGAAGAAATATGGGATGGAGGATTCAAAACCAGTAAGTACCCCTATGGTAACAGGATGCAGCCTCAATGCAAATGATGAATTAGCAGCAGTACATCAACCAACCTATAGATCCATGATTGGTAGTCTGCACTATCTAACAGGTACCTGACCAGACATTATGCATGCAGTGGGAATAGTTGGAAGGTTTCAGGCAAACCCAAAGGAAACTCATCTTCAAGCAGTTAAGAGAATTTTCAAGTATCTTCAAGGAACTCAAAACTATGGCTTATGGTATCCTAGAGATACAGATCTCACACTTCATGCATATACAGATGCAAATTGGGCAGGAAGCATGGATGACAGAAAAAGCACTAGTGGTGGTGCATTCTTTATGGGTTCCAGATTAGTATCTTGGTTTAGCAAGAAACAAAGTTCAATTGCATTATCTACAGCTGAAGCAGAATATGTAGCTACTGCATCTTGCTACACACAACTCCTTTGGATGATGTAAACATTGCAAGACATTCAAATCACTTGTACTCCACGAATCTCCATTTTTTGTAATAATACAAGTGCAATCAGCATTTCAAAAAATCTCGTCATGCATTCAAAGACCAAGCACATACCTATCAAATATCATTTTCTCCAAGAACAAGTGCTTGAACAAAAGGTCAAATTGGAGTATGTTCCCTCCAAGGAATAGGTTGTTAATATATTCACCAAACCACTGCCCAGGGAGACATTTGAATACCTCAGACAAAAGTTGGGAGTAGTTGATGCATCATCTTGCTATTGAAACCTTTCTGTTTCAGAGAAAAGTGGTTGTACACGAGTTTAATGAGGAGAATCTGCGTACATACGCTGGTTTATGTGGATTCAATCACGTATATGTTTGAAGACAAACAATGGGCCAGGTTCAGGGGGAGCATATATTCTTCTAATAATGCATTGTTGGTATTATCTTAGAAGATCTTAGTTCAATTTCACAATTGTTTTGATTTCAGGTGGAACAGGTGCAGAGGGAGAACATGGTTGCTGGTCTAAATGATGATTGACAAATGCTGCTAATGATAGTTGTTCATAACTATCATAGTCTTGTTGTAGAAATTTCGTCTCTATGTCATGTATTTCTTTTCTTATCAAGGTCATGTAATGGCCTATCTTGGTTTCCCCACTATGCCTGGGATGGATTATGTAATGTTCTTGTTTTATCATGTGTAAATTCTTGGTGTATCCCCACTTGGTTGGGTGAATGAGTCAATATTGGTATATTCGCACTTGGTTGGGAGATGGATGAATGTATGAGTCTTTAGTGATAGGAAGGTCATTTATGATGTATAAAGTCATGTTTCTTCTTGTAGAACATCTTCTTGCAGACCTTACCTACAGTCAGGGGGAGCTTGGATAGCAAAACAGAGCAGAGAATTCAGCATGTAGTCAGGGAGAGTATAACCCTTTGCCCTTGATGACAAAGGGGGAGAATGACTTTGAGTGACTTGGGAATGCCATCAAGTCCAAAGGGGGAGATTGTTGGCATTATGACAGAGGTTTTGCGCTATGTCACAGGTGTTGTCCTTGATGGCAACTCACTTAGATAGAAGATCTTAGCTCAGGCTCTCAAAATGAAAGAAAAAGAGATATATGCAGGTTCCTCTTAACCAAGTCGCGTGTACACAAGGGTTAGGTGATCAAAAGGAGCATATATGTATGCATGCACTTTCATGCAGAGAAAAGCACATACATGTGGAAAAACTTACTTTTCGTCCATGGTATTTAGTCCGTTATATTTAGAACTATGGTTTTGGACCTTGGTATTGCATCCCAAGTGTTGAACCTAGGTATTGGGTCCGTAGTATTGGTTCTAAATGGTTTTGGACCATGGTATTGAGTAAGGCCTAAAACTATAAAAAGGGAAGGAGATCATTAGGAAAAACAAGAACTGAAGTATTGAATATCTTATGAAGAGAAAGATCTTGAATTGGGTTATGGTACATTGCTGAATTTGAACCAAGGAAGAACCTGAGCGCTAAAAGATGGATAAGTTCTATTGATGGGTCGAGATCTTAAGGCTTGAATAGTAGTATCATTGTGTGATTTTTGATCTGTTATAATTGGCACATGATTAGATCTATAAATCTGATAGTCTAGGTATAACTAATGTCTGATTAAGTGAAAAGGGTAAAATATCTTTTATAGATCTGTACAGAGGTTCGGCACATCAGAGGCACATATACACGCGAGTTTAGCAAGTGAAGACAGCGTATACCCTGGTTGGCCTTAATACAGCTGTGTATGTACGTAGGGTTTTGCATATATAAGTAGCGTACATCTCATGCAATATGTTTTAGCTATTTCTATTTGTTGTTGTAGTATTATGGGTTCAGAATTGGTGTCTGGTTACTGTTATTGTTTTCGGGTTATAGCATTCTAAGAAGTGATTGGTTGATTCAGTATTGTTTTGTACAAAGGAGATTGGTTGATGCGGATATACTTGATGGTTGATTGATGTTATTCATGGATCCAATCTGAAAATTTATGAAACGTGGTCCCTGGAAGAAAAGAGATGGTTGTAGCCTTCTGTAGGTCAGCACCTACATACTAGTACCTCAACTAGTGTAAGAGCTAAGGGGGTTGTAGCTCCCTTCCAGGAGAAACTAGAGAACGAGAGAAGGTTGTAGCCTTCTGCACGTAGCAACCTACGTACTGGTATAAGACTGCACTAGTACAGAATCATTGTAAAAAGAATTTTATAATTAAAAGAAGATAGAGATGAATTGCAGCAGGTGGTTTTCACCCACATTGGGTTTCCACCTTACATCTTGGTGTTCATGTGTGTTGCTTATGTGTGATGATTTGTTCTGCTTTACTGCTCTTATTTACTGTTCAAATTGTTAATAATGTTCTAATGCACTCATTAAGAAGCAACTCACTGAATTATAAGTTTACTGGATATACGCTTGTTGCATTACACACAGTTGCGTATACACGTGGTTTTCCTTAACTGAAGTAGCGTATACGAATCTGAATATGGATATGAAAAATTTATATTGATTTGATAATACTAATTCGCCCCCCCTCTCAGTATTATATCCAACACAAAGAATAAGAATAAGTGGAATGGTAACAAGGGTAACCAAGGTAACCAAGGTAACCAACCTAGTGAAGCCTAGGGGAATCAACCTAACACCAAAAACCAGCAACAGGGCGGCCAACCCAAGAAAAACAAGGATATTCTTACAAATAATCCTTGTGCATGTTGTGGTGTATATTGCCACTATACACATGAGTGTCCCCTTTTACCCTAGATGCGCCAAATATGGGAAGCTCACGCAGCTTCTCGAGGTCAATAATCGCCTCAAAATCCAGCGCCTCCTTAAAAGGTTGTACTCACAAATCCTTTCCCTTGACAAGGATTTGTTGTTGCTTAACCCCAACCAAGTCAAGAAGCCCACCTCCCCCAACCTTCTAGTCCTAGTGACTACCAGATCCTAATGATGAAGTATGATGAGGTTAACCCATCCCATATCAACCTCCAAACTCAGTCGCATCAATATGACAAGCCCTCTACTTTGTCGACTGTCGAGTCCCAAACCAAAGTGTCTGCTGAGCCTATTATGACACCAATTGGTCCTTTACAGATCCCTCAACCCAAATTTCAGGCCATTCCCAAGATCCCAAAGGGACCATTACACCATAAAGCAGCTTCTAATAGAGTTTCCCATACATACAATATAGTAGATAGCTTGGCCCAATCCCCTGTCACCATGTCGACACTGGAAGTCCTCAATCATTCCCTTTCGAAAAGAAGGCTCTAATAGCTGCCTTGGGTGTACTGAACCCTTCCGACGATCATTTGATTGTCTTCTCATTTCATACATCAGAGCACCCCCCGTTACCTTCATCTATTATTTTCTAGATACCAGTTAGAGTCTGTAATGCCATAGTCTCCAGATGCATTATTGATGAAGGCACATCCACCTGTGTGATGTCCACTGCTGTTTATAAACAACTCAAGTCCAAGTTTTCCCCCCCCACCATCACCTTACATGCTTGGGATGGAAACTCCTCTCAGCCCCTTGACATGGACCGCAAGAGTCCAGTGACTCTTGTGAGAAAGACTTCCCATGTCAATATCAAAGTCATTGATGCTCCTTTAGATTACAACATCCTCTTAGGTCATAGTTACACATATGCCATGTCAGCAGTCACATCTGCAGTGTTCTACAAGATGTGCTTCCCCCATGAAGGGAAGATCGTTACCATTGATCAGTTGACTTACTACGAGACGGCATCCTTGACCTCCCCTGATTCCATCATCTCGTCGATATCTGGTAAACAGTCATTAACTCCTTGTACCAGTGTCTCACCTGGAGTCTTTAAAAACTCCTCATTGTTGGGTGCCTTCCCTAGTCCTCCCTCTCCCATTTCTAAACCTACTTCCATGAGTGTTTCATGTTACAAGCGTCATGGTCTACCCTTCTGCAGTCTGGTGCACCTGATCAACAGGAAGTTCCTTAGCATCGTGTTGTTTCTCTTCCAGCTAAACCCTCTAGACCCACTCCCCCAGGACCTCCTCCATTTGTGGGTGCCTCTCCTATGTCCTCTCCAAGAATTGTTCCTCCAAGTCTCAACCATCTAGGAGCTATTTCGTCGAGGCATTATCCTGCCAGCCAAATACCTTTCTTATTGCCCCCTCTGGAATTTTTTTATGTACCTTTCATGGCTTCACTGGTCCTTCCTAACATGACTCTTGGGATCCCAGTATGGTACATAAATCCCCTTGAAAACATTCTTCTTGGTCAGCCACGACAATATCAAGCTTTGACTTTGGTCTAACTGGTCCCCATGACCCTTGTTATTGCTTCAGTACCATCACCACCTCAACATGAACCAACTCTTGTTATGAAAGCATCTTGCCAGCAGGGCAAAGCCAAAGATAAGATTCAAAGGACAAGGCTCCCCAAGCTCCTCCAGCCCCTAAGGCCCCAAAGTCGTGCATTTTGTGTCAATTTGTTGGGCATGCCACCAAAAATTGTACTGAACTCCTTCAACTCAAAACTTTGGTTCAGGAAGCATTCCCTGAGTTGAATATTCTAGAATTCCATGTTGACATACTGGTCCCACCTAAGAAACTCAAAAATCTTTGCACAAAACATCCTTGTGCCCTTTGTGATCTTCATGGTCAATATTCCCATTGTTTCCCTCATCTTGATGAGTTTCACGATTTCCTTAGGGTGTTTTGTGAATACGAGGCCACTCATAGTAGAGCCACTACTCCTCTACCTATGGATTCTAGTACCACCAGTCAACCAAAACAGGGAAACTATGGCTCCTCTATTGTGATCCCCTCCCCTGATGTTGAGATGAGGACACCACAGGCCCCATTCTTTACCTGTCGTCATCCTTGAGCTCCTCACCTACAAACCTTCTCGAGGTTTCTACACACATTTCTATCAAACCTTTTTTGATAGAATCTGAGGTCTCAACATCAGTAGACCCTCCGTCTACCAGACCGTTGCCTGCCATGCAAGACGATGCATATGTGAACCTTATTTCTCAGGTTCATGCACTAAGTAATGCAACCGCATCATGTAGTCAACCTTCCTCCCGTCCGCCCATATCCCAACTTGATGAGGACACCATAGAAGTTATGGCTACCCCTGATTACCCCTACACCTGAGTAAGGGGGCATTTCTCCAAGAGGATTTTGAAGGCCTTCTCCTTCCTAATTCTCCCACTATGCTCTACCTCCAGAAATATGGCTCATAGCACATCCATTTAATTTATGTGTCTTTATTTCTGCCATGTAGTTAGGTAGATTTTATCCTCTCATCCATTGTCTTTTTCACCTTTTAGATGGATCCATCATCCACACCATACATTGACCATGTCGATGGTACGAGTCACTTCTCCCAAAATCTAGCCTTAGTAGCCTGGGCCATTTTTACCCCCTTGAATACGTTTGTCCTATCAAATGGCATGTGCATTGGATCTGCCACCAATAATCAAGTCGAATATGATGGAGTGATAGGTTTGTTAGTTGATGCGCTTGCTCATCACATCCTTCATCTTCATGTTCATTTAGATTCCTTGCTACTTGTCATGCAATTGAATGGTGTGTATCATGTGCATAACCAAGTATTATTTAGAGAATATCTATGAGTGAATCTATTAGTGCGTGAATTTGAAACCATTACATTTAGTTATGTACCTAGAGTTCAAAATCAGTATGTAGATACCATTGAAAACAACATTCTAGATTGGCATTTATCACATGTATACCATAAAATATAACCACACAAATGGTGAACCATCATCGTCATGCATAATCATATTATGTATCACAAAAAGTGTTTGGAGCCATAGCTTTAAATACATCTTGTACGCCCATATCATACTAGGGGGCAAATAGTGTTATCCAGGAATAGTGTCCACTCAGATGTTGTTATTCCCACTAAGATGGGTGGCTATATTAGAAACAAACAATCAAAGTCTACGGTTGTTTGATTTTATGAAAATAGACGAGAGGAGAACCAAGAAGACCAACCTGAATCTTGCGTTTAATTTCCTCTCCTTCTTGATAGAGCTTTGCCGCTTCTTCTTTGTCTGCGCAACTTCAAAAGAACCTGTGGAATCACAGCAACATACTACTATCCAAGAAACAAGGATCTAAATTCATAAATAATATAGGATCAGATGTGTATTAATCATATACATGCATATATAAACAAGTACACAAGAATATGGGAGGAAACAAGAATAGCTTTATTAAGATGAAAAGTAGCAAGAGGATTACAACCATGTTCTCTGACCCAGCATCATCCTCCAACTAAGAAGCCCTTCTTCACCTCAAGCAAAGCTTAGATCACCCAACACTATGAATGTACACCAGAAAACCAATAGCACTTCTTTATAAGATACAAAATTCCAGCCTCTAGATCTCTGTGATGAGGGATCCATATATAGATGATTACAGAGAGGTGAGTCATTTTCTGGGATCTTGATTATTGTCCTTTCTCTGATAGTTCGTGCTTCCACTTGGAGAATGATGATCTCTTACTCATCCCTGGTTGAAAATAGAGAGGCAAGTGTCAAAGGGGAAGCTTCTGGAAGATTCCATGATCTTCCACCTCGCATTTTTGTCCCTGCCATTTGTCCATTCCCGACCATCGCACCCTATAGAGGAGAAAATCAGTATGCATTTCACCTTGTACATTGGGAAGGTGATATTCATCACACCCTCTACATTGAGCTTTCAGTATGGTCCAATTTTGACCATTTATGAGCAGTTTTCAGCGGAGAAATTCTAGGAGATGATGTAATCAGTTAACCTTGTTCCTTTAGGCAGTGAAGCAACACTTTCAGGGACTTAGGAGCCCTCAGTTTATGGACATTTATGATTGGGGTTGAAGTGCCCAAAAATGTCTATAACAGTTGCCCCCTAAAGCATGAGGTCATTAATCTTTCTGATGTCGAGTGAAATGCTTTACTATGAGGATCTGAAGTTTTTCCGAGCTGGGAGGCGACCTGTAATAGGATACAATACAAGAAATTATTTTGACAACATTTTTTCATGATCTAGTTGAGGCGAGCATTCCCATGCTCAACTTTATAAATTCATTTTCCTGTACATAGGACAGACAATCGTCTGTGTGACAGACTGATGATATGGACACATCATCCTTTGATTTGGATGATTATCTATTCGGCAATGATGTACACTTGATTGTTTTATATTCCTAAATATATCACAGCCCAGATGGATGAAACTGGACCTGGGGTCTTCAAAACTCGTTCAATCTTCACTCAGAGTACAAGTCCATCCATGTGAAAAATGTTCTGGAGTCGAACATGGAAAGACATCACCTGATTACCAGTCAATGATGTAAGTTGTTAACAGGCGCGAGAGGGATCACCAATAATGACAATTATTCTCAAGGTACTACAGTATAATTCGCGTGGTGTGAAAAAGGGACTTGGCATCGAACACCACGCAAAATCTTCCGGTTGAAGGCCACTGATGTAAACCTATCGCCAAAAGTGAGAAACTTGCCATTGAGGCACGCAAGCTTCAAAGTACTAAAAGGGGTTGTTCCTATGTCGACTTCTTGGATAATGAGCTGATGTCAACAAGAAGTGACCCATCATAGGAGGGCTTTAATGAATCCCACATCTACGACATGGAACCGAGCAAATGATTTTGGAGGTGAAAACAATCTAATGATACAAGGTTCAGGGTGGCAGTCATGAAAGAATGGAAAGTGAATGTATTGCAGCAGATGAGACACAGGTGAATTCTTTGAGCGACTTCTCTTGAACATACCGGTGACACTGACGATGGATTGGTAGCGTTAACCACAAGGATGGATGGTGTGATGGACCAATGGTGATACGACCAGTGAATGGAACAACCCAACCCGACTCGGATGCGGAGTGAAAGTGTCATGTTCAAGAGCGACTTGCTATCAATAAAGTTTCTTCAAGTTTTCTTCCCAATTTTCCCCAGTCATTGTTGACTAGTACCTCTTTATTTTTGTCAAGCTTGAGGAGGATAACATATGCTTGTTCTATAATTCCCCCTTCGGGTGGACTTGTCGCTATGTTTTAACGAGCCTAGCAACAGTGAAACTCGTTCTCGTCCATTTGGACAAGTTTGTCGCTATTCGGTTTTAACGAGTTTAACGAAAAAGATAACTCGGTCCTTTTCAATTTTAGAGAGTCTGAAAGGGACAGAAAGGAGACTTCAATGATTATTTTTCGTCATATAATCCCTTAAGTCCGAAAAAAGCGTAAAATAATACGAAAGGGATGAAATTTCGATAGTTTTAACGAGCCAAACAAGACAATCGCTCGATCGTTTTGTGTAATAATCCCTCAGGTCCAAAAAGATTAAAATCTAGAGGAGGGATAACACTTCCAATAACTTTAACGAGCCAGAGAGGATAATCGCTCGGCAATATTTTCATATTTCGCGAGTCAGTTGAAAAGAGCTTAAAGGAGACTCGTTTTTCGAGGAACGAGTGATGATTTCGGGTAGCAGCTGATTCCAGGTAAGTTTTGGAATTTTCCAATCACGGCAGTGTCACAAGGATGGCTAACAGAATCACTCTTCATAGATGTTCCTCAAAAAGGGTAAACAATCAAATGGAGGCGTATGATCGGCTAAAACAGAGTGGAGGTGATGATGAGAACACGACCAAGGCTCAAAAGATGATGATAATGCATTCATAATGGTTATTTACTGGGGATCGGTTCATTTTTTAATGAGCTTAAACTCTAAGGGAAACATTTGCTCATTGCTTATGTTTAATTTTAACGAGCTTGAATTCCGCGTTAAAACTTCTCATACCAATCATATAATAAGGATATCTCATCTTAGATGCCATTTTTTATGGAGCTTTCACCTTTTAAAGCTTTGCCCCAGATCCTTTCTTTATGCAAGCTAGGAAATGACCAATCCTACGAGTTTAAAGGGTTAGAGACCTACAAATTTTAAAAATAAATGGTTGCTCTTTGCTTGCATGCAAAAAGGTTTGCACGCCCCCAGGTATAATGAAAAATTTCCAGGTTACCATATAGAAGCTCTTGCTTTTGCAAGATAGTTTCCATCCACACTGTAGATAGAAACACCTCCTGGCTTAGTCCATCTAGACCAGGGTGGTTCTAAATCCCAACCTCCTAAGCTTAACGAGGGAATCTTATTCTAGTCTAACTCCCTTCTCCTATAAGGACGAGTGTTGGATCAGTCATTTTCCTCCGCAGAAACCTATTTTATACCTAGAGTTTCCCTGTCGAAGCAGGCCAGGGTGCATGCCCCCTGGGTTTCAGTCATATCCTCCTGAATCACTCCCGCTCATCAGGTGGACGGACTGGAGATCGATAAGGCATTCCTTGCATGAAAAGACCATTTAGGGATGGCATTTAATTATTTGCTATGTGTGAACATGGGAATGATAGCTGGTCTACAAGCTTGACCACTCTACCTTCATGCGGAAAACACATTACTCTAAAGAGTGAGGAGACAACGGCTCCCATGCAATAAATATAGTCACGCCCAAGGAGTAGATTATAATCTAAGGGTCCTTGGACCACCATCACGTTCATGTGAACGATTTTCCTTCTCAAAGTAATGGGCACATTGGGAAGGATCCCTAATGGTCAACTGGTTCCTTTGTCAAAGCCTGTTAGATTTCTCATTTCAGGAAGAAGCGATGGCGAACCAAGCGCTTTCCAAGCAGTTGAGGAAAGGATACTCACAGAAGCCCCTTCATCTATGATGGTCCTATCCATGACTATTCTGTAAGCTTGTACAACAATTCGGAATGGTACACTAGCTGGTAAATGGGGTCTGCCTAGTAGATTCCAATCGAAGGAAAGGACTAGGTTGCTTGGAGGTGGGACCGAATAGACGGCCGGATACGACTCTGACGAACTTCCTTCCTATGGTAAAGGAATGGGTAGATTTCCCCCAAGTTCGTCGAAGTCTGTGTTTATGAAAAGAATTTGAACGGTGTCGTTCTTGTTCTCTTTAGTGATGGTATCATTTGGAGATGAACCTTCTGAAGGCAAGACCGGGTCAACTGCCACCTCGACCTTTTGACTTTTGTCTAGTCTAGATTCAGAGGATTCATTTTCAATGATAGATGTTTCAGCTAACCATAATGGCATGCCAGCCGGATTTTCAACCATTGATGGACTTGGCAAGAGTTTCTTATATCTAGGAGGGAGCCGTAGTGGTGAAGCAGGATGGTCATCTAAAACGCTTTTAGCTTCGTCTAGGAAGGGACAACGGTGGATGGCGTGATCGCCTTCACATAGTTTACAAGGAAATTTGCGATTCCTTTTCTGTCCAGATACTTCACTTTCGTTGGTTGACGGTGTACTTTCAACATGATCATCAGATGTTGATGACACCAGATTGTGCAAACGAGGAGACCAGTCCCTTTGGATCCGAGGGATGTAAGGAAAATCTCAATGATAGTGATCTCCTTTGCAAATGACACATGGAGATTTAGGTTTAGGCGATGCGGTGTGAGGATTTTCGCTAGATGACGCATGGTTGCCCCCTTTCGCTTTTGGCTCCTTCTTCTTCTTTTCCTTTTTCTCTTTCTACTTCTTCTTCTTCTCAATTACTTGATCCTTAGCTTTACCAGCTTCATCAAGTGAAGACGAAGGAGGAGAGGGAGAAATGGACGAAGTAGAAGGTCGGGGGGTAACTCTAGTATCATCTAGTTGCTGACTCGACTGTTAAGGAATTACGGTATTCTGAATGACAGAGGTAGAGAAGAGCCACACGGGGAAGCCAATCGTCAACCCTGGAAGTGACTATGTGGCCATATGGAGTGCACTAACATCTCCCCAAGAGGAGAAAGGACTAGGATTTCCTCCAAGGGGAAATCCTTGGTTAGTAGACTCCATTTTCCTCAACCTAAAGACAAACAAGGGAACTTGTGATGTTATTCCGATTAAAATAAATTTTAGATGCTTTGACACAAGTTGTTTTTTCAATTTTTAAGAGTCAAGAAAAAACAAAAGATGACTCTAGTCGCCTTCGATTTTTAATGAGCTTGAAGTGACAAGTGCTCAGATGGACCTTTTCCTTTAAGGAGTCTGAAAAGGAATGAAAAAGACTTCTCTGGAAATCTAGGCAGAGGGATTACCAAACCAATTGCAAAACTGCAGAATACTTTTTACGGTACGACAGTCAATCTTCTCGAATGCTGTGTTCAGTGCATTGCGATCGATAAGGCGGTAGACACGGCTTCCTAAGGATAAAGGATATAGCCTATTGTGGTCTCCCAATATATACTCGACGGTACATGGGAGCACAAGTCCATACTCGCACTTGCCATCTCAAAGTGGAGGAATCACCCAACCAACACTGAAAGCAACAGTTACCAGTTTTTACAATGCCGGAATACGTCTCTAGCCTAGACCTTTAGATGTTGTGTGTTAATTTCCAAAGTGTTGTTAGATTCATTGAATTTATTTTAAGTTGATCTTGCTTAACAATTTTCCTTTCAGGTTCACCACGTGATGTGTATATAATTCCCAAAATTCATTCTAAGATGATAAACAAATGTTTGATTTTCTTTCAGCAATGAAAATCCTAGCTACTAAAGGGAAGAAAGTCAAGAATATTTTCTTCATAGAGCATAGAGCACACACTAAATGCACAGTTGTAAATCAAGCCAAGAAATCAAAATGAAAATGCACATGCATGTATTTGTTTTCAGCCTTCTTAATGTGTGAATGACGTTAAGAAATCTATGTGCAAAACTGAATTACTTTTAAAGCGACAGTACTCAAAAAAATTATTTTTCAAAACAAAGTGAAAGCAAGAGAGACACTTTGTGATTTTGAAATGGAAATTGCTTTTCGACACTTTAAAACTACTAATTCAAATCCTATGCAATAGTAGTTGTATAATCGACTATCAAGAACAATGGGATTGCTTCCTAAAACTAAAAACGACAGCTATGACACTTTCAGATCTAGAGATGACAGTTCGACTATGTTACTTTTTGGCAAAAGAGAGCTAAAAATGACACACAATACATAAAAATATTTATAGTTCTTTGCACTAAGGAGGCGGAATAGTGCAAGAGAAGGGGGTTTTCACAGAAGTACACTGACTACAGACAGAAAAACTCTTGAATAGGACTGAAAACAATGAGAAAAAATCCACAGTCTAAGGGTAAAGTTAACCCTCCCTGACCATTGCACTTGTTACACAGTGAAATCAGTATGCAGCGCACCTACTGCACTCGAGAAGTGTGATGCATGCAGACAGCCTTGAAAGAAGGGTGCGATGGTAGCAGTGCAAGACTTCAAACAGGATTTCACTCACAGTTTGCAATCTAGTTCAGGTGTTTAGGCCAAGTTAGTAAAGATCAGTGTATGTAAAACATAGGGGTGATCTAAGAGGTTACTAGAGCCACCACTTAGGGAAATTAGATTACTTGTAGATATATTGCTTACTTCATAAACAAAACCCAGAGATAGACTAAAGCAGCATTGATCTACTTTGCATTTGTATAACAAATGCAGTTCGAAGGCTAGCTGGCTTGACTTCAGGCTCTGTCTATAAGTTTATAAAAGAAACAAGGATAGATAGGCTAACACGTAATCTAGTCGCTCCCCAGCGGAGTCGCCATTTTGTTATCCGGGAATAGTGTCCACTCAGATGTTGCTATTCCCACTAAGATGGGTGGCTATCTTAGAAACAAACAATCAAAGTCTATTATTGTTTCCTTTTATGAAAAATAGACAAGAGGAGAACCAAGAAGACCAACCTGAGTCCTGCGTTTTATTTCCTCTCCTTCTTGATAGAGCTTCACCGCTTCTTCTTTGTTTGCCAGGCTTCAAAAGAACTTGTGGAATCATAGCAACATACTACTATCTAAGAAACAAGGATCTAATTTCATAAATAATACAGGATTAGATGTGTATTAACCATATACATGCATATATAAACAAGTACACAAGAAAATGGAAGGAAACAAGAATAGCATTATTAAGATGAAAAGTAGCAAGAGGATTACAACCATGTGCTCTGACCCAACATCATCCTCCAGCTAAGAAGCCCTTCTTCACCTCAAGCAAAGCTTAGATCACCCAACATTATGAATGTACACCAGAAAACGAACAACACTTCTCTATAAATACAAAATTCTAGCCTCTGGATCTCTGTGATGAGGGATCCATATATATATGATTACAGAGAGGTGAGTCATCTTCTGGGATCTTGATTAGTGTCCTCTCTCTGATAGTTCCTGCTTCCACTTGGAGAATTATGATCTCTTACTCATCCCTGGTCGAAAATAGAGAGGCAAGTGTCAGAGGGAAGCTTCTGGAAGATTCCATGATCTTCACCTCGCATTTTTGTCCCTGCCATTTGTCCATTCCCAACCATCGCAACCCTACAGAAGGAGAAAATGAGTATGCATCGCACCTTGTAAAATGGGAAGGTGATATGCATCGCACCTCTGCATTGAGTTTCTCAGTATGGTCCAGTTTTGACCATTTATGAGCAGTTTTCAGTGGAGAACTTCTGGGAGATGATGTGATCAGTTGACCTTGTTCCTTTAGGTAGTGAAGCAACACTTTTAGGGACTTAGGAGCCCTCAGTTTATGGACATTTATGATTGGGGTTGAAGTGCCCAAAAATGTCTATAACACATAGGCCCCTACATATCCTTTGGAGGATCTTGTGCCAAGTTGGACCGAGACGCTTGAATCCCTTTTTTGAGCACTCGAAACACAATGACACTCCAAAAACTCCTGCTACAGGAATCATTCCCATATTTGAATACCAGATCAACATCCCGTGCTTGGGGGCATGATGATTTTCCCCCAGCCATCTTCAATTAAGTCTTAGCCTAGATCCCATCAAATCTAGGTATGGTCGATTATCCTCCCATTCCTTGGATAGTTTGTCCTATCGGCCTCCCCGATGAGCCATATGTCCATCGCATATCATAGATGTTTGATACCATCTCTTCAAATATTCTACTCTATTTCAATAGAGTCACCATGTTTGACTTAGTGGGTGAGGATGGTTCTAGACCTCCTCTAATCGTTCATTCTTGTTTTCCTCTTCCCTTAATTCTTCACTAGTAACCATCGTTCCAGGAAGCATTAAGGCCATCTTTAGACAAGTAAGGCCACCTAACTGAAAGTCATAGATCCTAATTCTTATGTCATTTTTGTTTGCTATGATCTCCACAAGATTTAGGTCCTTTTCCTCCTTTCCAAATTCACCACAGCTCACTTAGAAAATGAATCCAAATTGGAGGGAAAAATGTCCTTTTATAGAAAAAACCCACAATTGTTTTGTCACCCATTGCGACTAGACAATAGCTCTGTTTCATGAACCGTCAGTACCATTGGAAAGCTCTCACCAAGCTTTAAAATGGGTCTTCTTAAGTTTTAGATTATTTGACACTTCACCAGGAAACCATTTTTCCAAGAACGTCACTTTGTCACCCCTCAAAATCGACTTTTGTCATTAAGTGACACTTGTACTTTGAGGTCCACCTCTATAAATAATTTTCGTACCATATGTTGATTTTCATCTTGACTAACCATCCTTTACTCATGTTTTCATGCTCCCCATCGAGCCTAGTCTGTGTGGCGGCGTCATAAAGTCACCCTTGTTCAAAGAATCCGTGATGAGTCACCCTTGCATCCTTGGAGTCTATTTCATGTCCCATCATATCATGTCATAGTATTCCATCCATATTTACATACCATCCATCTTGTTTTGCCCATTTTTGCCTCCAACCATATTGTCCCCATCCCCTTCGAAGACTAGTCAGTTGTTGTCAGGTCAACCATGCACTTTACGCTCTGACAAGGTTGGTCATTTGGTTTTCCCTCAATACCATTTTCCCATTATCCCTAGTGTCAGTTCATCAGTCACATCACAATTTTCCCTCGTGATTTAGTTTAGGATCCTCATTGCCCCATCTATCGTGGGCCCTATTCTATAGACAACAACTCATTTATTCTAGAAGAATGACGCAGAGGGCAGTGTATCTCGATTCCAGCTTCCATTCTTGTTCGACAACCTAGATCAAGCAGAGGGTCCAATTATTTCCCTTTGACTTGGTCGTTTCATGATTTTTATCCATATACTTGATGGTACAGTGATGCAACAGATTGTACGAGTGATTCCTAGGTGTGTGTGAGATGTTTCACACCTCATGAGGGGGTGGCCCTTCAGGTAGCCACCGACATGCCTGAATGCATACCTACTATGATACAACCTTAGATTCAGTTCCATAGAGTTGATGGGTTCGGTTCCTACCGATCGCAGCATTCATAGCATGTACTTCTCCTCCAGATGATCCATTCAGTTTTGCAGAGCCCTTCCTTGTTCAACATGAATTCTTTGGTTGTTCTACCCTCCATCCCACTAATTTTTGAGGAAAGGGATTTTTCATATCATGTACTAAGATATTATTGTATTAAGTTTTGGCTCATCTTTTATCAGGTGCATTATGTGTATGGGACACATTATATTATTTTTTGGCTCTGTTATGCCAACGTGTCATGTACCATTCAAAATGTACTTTATTGCTTAGTTTCATGTTTCTGGGTGAACCATTACTTTTGTACTAAGTTATCTCGGTGGGTATGGGTATGCATCCCCCGCCTCATTGAGGTCTGGTACCATAACAAAAAGGGAGACTTAGTCTTGCCCCCTTTGACACTATCTTGTTTCAGCTTCAGCTTCATTGATCTCTCTCTCTCTCTCCTTGACTCCCTTGTGTTGTCTAAGTGATTATGTCTTTACAGCATACTTTAGTCATACGTTTTGCTCCTAACACTCGTACGTTGGGGGACAATCTGTTATCACCAAAAAATTAATCATCTAGCCCTACTAGATGGATTTAAGTATACCATGTAAAGCCAACTTTACCCCAGTAAAATTGCTTTCACTGTGAGAAATTACCTAATAAACCACCTTTATTAAGTAATTTATAGTTAAACCCATGAAGAATAATTAAATAAATCACTATTTATTTGATTTTCTTCTAGGAATAATTAATTAAACCATTATTTATTATTATTCCTTGTTAAATTGACCCAATCATGAAAAATAAACAGATAAATCATTATTTAGCTATTTTCTCTAAGAATAATTATAATCACTAATTAATTAATATTATTCTTTGTCAAATTTGACTAAATCCCTTAGGAATAATAAATAAATCATTATTTATTATTATTCTTTAAGCTAATTCCTTGAGATGATAAATAAATCATTTATTTATTTATTATTTCTAAATAAAAGTTTAAATATTTTTTCCCTCCTAAACAATTATAATAAAATATTCTAAGTGGTAGTTCCAAGAATGGGATCAATAATATTTTATTATTGCTCATTATTCCAGGATAACTCAATATTTTGTTATAAATAGGTGGTTTTCCATTCATTATTCACTTTTGATTATTTTCATTATTGCACTCGCTATTGTAACTCTAATTATTTTCATTGTCGCACACCATAATTTTGTTGGGTTTATGCATTATGGAGGAGAGAGACTCTACAGAAGCTGAAATCATTTGAGGATTTCCAAGAACCCATCCCATAGAGGGCGACTGGTAACATATATTTGTTCCCTTCACAGGGGTTATAATAAAATCATTCTTTAGAAATCTAGTTTTCATTAGATGTTTTGGGTTATTACTCTTCATTTTATTGTTTAACTATGGTTGCAGCATAGATCAGGATTTTGGCAGGTTTTGTTTCTATCAAGAGTTGTAGATCTACAATGTTTAGCAGTCATTTCTATTGTTGAGATCATTTTTCATCCACGATCCTAAGTGGGTTCTTTTCATACATCATTGAGAAGAAAACACTCTAACAATTGTCCATTTAATGAGACCCTTCTTGGGCTTTTGAATCATGCAAAAAGAATTATGATTGAGTAAAATAAGTCATTTGTCACCTCCACACCAAGTCAACCCTTACCTTATCAAGTCAGCCTACATGAGGGTAATTCGAACTCTAGAAAATGGTATATATAAAAGAAATTCGATTAATTTGGAAGACACACTCAAACAAGTTCAATATCCAAGGAGAGGAAGCATAAAAAGTGTGAAGTTGTACAAGAAAGAGGTGATTTGATGGAGAAGGAAAAAATAAGTTTCTAGTCTCTCTCTCTCTCTCTCTCTCTCTCTCTCTCTCTCTCTCTCTCTCTCTTATGTGGGGATTTACTGGGATGTTTACTCGGTTGAAGTTTTGTTGCTGGGAAGATCAAAATTTTGGATTATGTTGGATTGAAGTTGTTGTTGAGTCGAAGTTACTGTTGGATCGCTATTTTTCTAGGTCGAAGTTTATGTTGGACCGATTTTTTTTGTTGGGGAAGCCAAAAGTTTTTTGTTCCTAGATCTAAGTGTTAGTATGAATTCATTGTTGAAAGGTTATCATCTGCAGAAGAAAGGAAGGGCTAACTTGTTGATTGGAGGAAGTTGTGTCTAGGTCAAGGAGTCTTGGATCATCTCGTGAAATTATTAAAGGAAGAGTTCTTGACTGGGTTTTCCCCTAGATAGGGGTTTTTTGCTAGTTGTTCGCCTACATCTGGTGTCTTTGATCAGTGTGTTCTAGTCTTGGTAATTTCTTGAAGAACTAAGATAAAAGAATAACACAAGAAATACAATAAGAACATAAGAATATCACACGTAATTATCAACATAAAGGAAATATTTCTTCCTTTCTAATTTTCCAACAGATCTCGATCATAAATATGTAAATCTCAACAACTATGTGAAAAATTATGATTTGGTACAAACTTGATCTAATACCATGCACCTAGTAGAATTAATGCAACTAAAACAAGTGATAGTTGCAGTTAATTTGTTGTTATGCATAATTGCTATCATATGGAAAGAAAAAATATTAGTGACTAAGTATGCAAAATGAATTCTCAAAACATTCATACACAATTGGCATAATAACTTGTATATAATCACAAAATTCCAATTAATATTCATCAAAAGTATAATTATGTATTATGATGATATGAACATCATGAAGCTTGACATGAGTCTTAACTATATAAGAAAGAACAATGTAATGGATGAATCCATTATATTTTGAAATTGGTTCATAAATATTACGACATAAGAAAATAAAAAGTATTTCAATTTTAGTAGTTCATATCTAAGAATAAATTAATGTACAAATTTAAGAAGAGAGTAAGAGAATAAAAAAAAAACATAGATCAATTATGATTGTTTGTTCTTATGAGTAAACAATTATTGAGTTCTAGAATATCAAGGCTTCTGGATACCTACCACAAGGCACACAAAGATCATAGCGTGAAAAATATCAATACAGTAAAGCTTTTGGATTTAACACAATTAGGTCACGCTACTATAAAATGTGTAACATCCCTTTTTCTAATCTCCAAGTTTGGTAATGTAATTAAATGATGATAATGCTAGATAGCTAGCATTGTTATATTGTTAAAGACTATTTGATGTAAATATTTATTTTGATTTAATTATAAAAATGTTAAAGCTAAAGAAGAAGGACGTGGCTATAAAAATCCCAATGTTTGGAAGGATATCTTTCTTAGGAAGAATGCAAGGGAGATCATGACATTTTCTAATCTTCCATGAATTTAAGGTGTCGGCGCCTTGATGTGCATTTTGAGATAGAAATACCCCAAATAGTTATAAGGGATGGGGGAAAAGGTACTAGAGCTACCCAGATAGGGGTTGTGTGCCTTCCGACATCACTAGGTTGGCTCCACATCCTGAGAGGGAACCATGGACCCCCTACATGAAGCCAACGCTTTTGGGGAGAGATGTTAGTTCTAGTAGAATTTGGAATCTAAAGAGGTTAGCAATAATTGGACGAGAGATTGAATTGTATGTGTAAACTCATACCATTGAGAACCTTGTGAATGTACAACCTGTGTTTGGACATTGGACTTCAAATTCCATGAGGAAAACTAGTGAGATTTCCTTCGCCTGAGTTGGGTAACAAAGAAGATATTTTTTATTTGGTTTTTTTTTACACATGAAGCATTGGAAGAGGGGGGGATCACCAAGGGACCATAGGAAGTGATGAAGGGGTCTGCATTTGTAACGTGTAAGCCTTAGTGGCCATACTTATGGTGTATTAAGCCAAAACTCGGTGCTTAAGGGTTGATATTCCTATTTTCCGAACCATTGAAGGAGATTGGCCTTCATTCTCTACCTTGAATTGAACCTTTGGTGTAATCACCTAAGTGGGGCATCCTTCAGACATCAGATCTGACTCTGAGGTCACCCGCTGCAAGAAATTTGAAACATATTTGTGCCTACTATTAGGTGGACAATGACAATCAATTCTTTAGTTTCCAACAATTTTAAGAGGAACATATAAGTATATTATCCTCCATTGTATATGAAACAAAATTATTGTTCACTACTTATTGTTTTAATATCAAGTTGGATATTATTGTTTATGTATGTATTCATGGGTTGAGGGTAGTTATATATATCCTTACAATGAATGCTAAATTTAATATATATGCATGATCATGAGCTAAGTGTTCAACAAAATTTGCTTGGATTGTTACCCAAATTTTGTATTATAGATATAACTATTATATTCATTGGAAGTCCTTCTATTCTACAAGGTAATAATTTTTACATAATGTATGTTCTTACAATGAGGATTTAGCCTTGGCAGTGATGTTTATACTCTAGAATCTACTATTCAATGCAGCTAATGATATTTTCTACACATACTATGATATTTCATTACCTTGTGTTCCAGACATGGGAAGTTTTCTTGGTTAAAGGGATAAAAAATATGTTTTGTCCTTGAACGAAAAATAAGCACTTAAGAATGAGTTTGGGAAAGATCCTTGATTTTTTCAAAAAATTGGAGTTTTATAAGGCCTCATCATTAGCCCCTAATCACATGGGCTGAGGGGAGCCAACCACCAAAAGGTTCTTACCAAGATATCAAGAATCTAGAGGTTTTGTAATGTACATGGTAGAGAAATCTGATATGCCATAGCCTGAGTGAAGTATTGTTAACTAACAACCCTGTTTCTATCTATTCAATGCTATCAACTAATGCCCTCTAGATATTGGATATCATAGTATTAGAGCCGTGGAGGGATGAAATCATGATTAGATCATGACAATTGACATGGCATGCCATGTGAGCAACACACGTCACCCAAATGTATCATTTTTGGACATACTGACTGTGTAGAGTGAGTGGCACATGGCATACCTCAAGATTTGCATGTGGAACTGAAAATGTCAACACATGCCACATGTAAAGACGTCACAAGTTAGACACAATATCTAGTGCTACATGGTGGGATATGATTTTTGGGTAGAGTGATGATTTGACAAGCTAGATCGACCACCAACCATATTGGCTTACTAGCTCATTGGAGGTAAGGACCACAATTATGTCTATTTTATTGGTGATTGGGGCCATTGGAATATCGATAGGTTACACTCATACTATCTATATCAACATATTAATGGTTACTCCGCTAGTTTATTGGCCTCTTGTCCATATCAGCTATATTGGTTATGAGGCATACCAACAGAATCAGATATGGGAGCCCCAAGAGAAATGAACCATGCAACTTATGGAATTTGTTGATATGGTGAGGCCTGATATCACATGTGGCCAAATATACATGGAACAATGTGGAGGTTCCATGTGCCCAAGAGTTTTCATGTGGTAGCCACATGGGTGTACTATGATAATGTGGCCTTAAAAGGGGCAAACATTTGTGCTCTATATCATATTGAGATAAAATTTATATCATTGGAAATCTCTTGATGAGAAAAATATGATGATGGTATCGAAATTATGATTTGAGGTGATGAAATAAAGAGGATTTATAGTTAAACCCATATTCATAATGTACCTTGAAGGTTGAAGCTAACTATGCCCCACAACTCTAATATGGTATTAGGGGGTTAGGTGTGTTACAAAGTGGTACCAGAGAAAAGGTTCATCACTTGGATTGAATGGGATCTAGAAGTATAAATTTATCTTATAAAGTTATCTTAGATAAATTTATAACTCTGATACAAAGTGGTATCAAGTAAAATGTTCAACACATGAACTAAATGAGCTCAAGAGAGGTAGAAATATCATAAAATAATTGGAGTTTAAGGTATAGAATTTGGGCTAGGTGGGCTTGAAGTAGGGAAATTTAAAACTGAATAATTGTATTGATGAGTTTGTTTATTTTAAACCTTGCTAATTTCTTAACTTATGTTTCAATCTAGCATAACCTAGTGCAAGTATGTCCAAGATAACTTAAAATATTTACTATTAATTATAGCAATTGTGTGTGTTCTTCCAACATACAAGGAGATACATTTCCAATAGAAAGACAAAATGGAATGTGCAAGGATAAATGCATGGATGAGCCGAGTTGGTAAGAAAGCATAAGGTCGCTTGAGATGTCTTGGGTAAGTATGGTACTACTTTTGTTTCCTTTGTTAGAGGTTATGTGGCACATAGTTCCAATGGATGCAAGTATGCAAGAGAAAGTTTTCCTAGCAGAAAGAGCCATAATGTTTGTTATGGAATGAGTGAGAAGGGAAGTAAACCCATGCAAATATTTAAAACCTAAGAGAAATAATAAAGTGTGACTTAATACACTTGAGTGTGTTCGTGTATGAGAATATTAAGGTATGTAAAGCATACATGAAGGTGCCCATGAGTACCTTGTAAAAGGCGCAGTAATGGCTTGAATGATGATATGAGTATGAAGCAAGAGGTAAGCCCACTACTAGCAAGGTTAAGTTATGGTTCAAACTTTAGAGGATTCTACTTGTGTTTTGTTAGTATTAGTGTTGCCTTGATTTAACTTTGGATAATAAAAAATCATCTCTTAATGTAGATAAATTGTATGAAATGATTACTCTGTTGAAAGAGAGTCATGTTTCATAAATTGTACCTTATGGAAGGTAGTTGAAAGGAGTGTGAGCTCTTGTAATTGATGTTGACCTTGAAATCAGTGAAGTATAATTAAAGGTTGAAAAACACAATGTATACAATTGCATGTGTGTGTTTGCAAATATTAGGTTGGATACATGCCTTGCATAACAAGATGGCATATGTGTGCATGAAGAAAAAATAATTGTTGTAATAAATTGTTAAATTATATTAATGATTTTTGGAATTTCATTTTAATTGGAAAAATAACCCTAAAAGTGAGTGTGATTTGTATTTGAAGCAAAGCTTTAGTTTTGGACCATTATATTCCTATGTATATGTGGCCAAAGTAATTAAATATTCTAAAGAATATATTACCTATTCTCTAAGTTAACATTGTTGTATTGTTTTCAACACATAAGAAGGCACCCAATAGTGAAGGAGAAAGAACCTAAACAGAGTAATATAGTGTAACAAGGAGGCCATTCCAAAAATCAAGGACGGTGAATAATATGAAAATAAAGTTGTAGAATCTACCTTGGAATTGGCAGAAACAATGAGAATTGTGAAGGTTTAACTTTAAAGTTACAAGTTGATGATGAGAAAATAATTAGACAACAAGAGAAGTAGGTAGAGATAAATGAAATATTAATAAAAGTATTTTAATACATTGAAATGCTATTGCAATATGGATGAACTACTAGGATATGTAGAAAAATACTACGATAGAAAGATTGGGGAGTTTTAAGAACTCAAATTGGGATAGATCTCCATGGATGACTATGCTAAAACAATCATAGAACTATTGAAGTCGATACCATTTATTAAATAGGATATGAAGATATAATTATTTCTCAATGGCTCATAAAAATCCTTGAAAGATGAGGTAGAGCATGAAGAACCCAAGGCACTTGATCTGATACCATACAAAAATAAAAGCATTGATATGAGTAGCTAAAGACTAATTTGGAGTCCCATGACGTTTGGAAGAAGAAAAAAAAAAAAATTCTCAAGAGAGAAAGGTTCAAGGCATAATGACATAAGTGATCAAGAAAGAGTTCCAAATTCAAAGTTCCAATGAAATATTTACACTGAAAAATCCCCCCCACTAGAAGGGGTATTGGTCTAGCAAGAAAAGGTACAGAGTACCGAAACAAAATCCCATCCAAATGTTGGGAGTGTGGAGAGGAGAACTTGCTACACTATTTCTTGAATAAGTAGAAAAATGGAAGGAAAATTTATGATGTCAAGGAGACTACCAAAATGGTTGAAACAACCAAGAGTACACCTAATGTTCATGTAGTAGTGGAAAAATTAGAGTAGCATAGAGACAAAATGCTAGGAATGGGTAAATGTATCTAGTTACTAGAGGATTCTTGGAGAATTTGAAAAGGTTGGGTCACCCACCATTGGTGGTGAAAAGAAATGAGGGAGCAATGGAAAGAAGTGCTCTAAGATGATTAAAGAGTTGAAGGAAATCCCACGGTAGAGTTATGGGTTTGATTATAATTAATGATGTTTATATATTGCATAAATAGGTATGCATAGGAGTGGAAGGGGAATGGTTACCCCAGACCTATTATAAATATATTTGATTTTTGGAGGTTATCATAGACCCTAAGGGCACTTTAACAAATCTTTTGCATATGCTAGTGTGCTAAGTGCCCTTGTTGAATAAATGTAGAGTGAAAAATTTGAATATTTAAAGATCAACCAAAGTATACTCGACTAGGTTATACAACAAATAATGAAATAGCTTGAGATTAAGAGTTCTTAACTAATTATTGAAAAATATTGAAAGTGAATAAATGAGTAAAATGGAATTGGTTGCTAAAATGGGAATATAAAAAGTATATGCATTTAACTAATTGAATTAAAAATTGATGTGTGAATGAGATTATGAAGCAAGAAAAGGGGCATGGTTCGTCTCATAAATTAACATTAATGATATTTGATGTGGGATAAGTTTGTCTAGTCATGAAAATTCCTTTGGGGACAATTACAAGAGAATGCAAGGCTAAATAAGGAGCCCGGTGGAATCCTTGAAAAGTAGTAGCTTATAATAAATGATAATGACAAACATGAAAACCTAGAAATCAACTAGGATTTATTAGTTAGTAATTTGAAGGATTTAGGTAAGAATTCATTTGAACCTAGCTGTCATGATAAACCATGGTTAAGTTAATGAGAGGTGCATTTGTAAGTTAAGGAAAACTTAATATTTGTAATGGATGCTTGTCATAATATTCAATGGAATATGATAACAACATTGTTATATTAAGATATGATTATTATTAATTAAAAATTTAGTATATGCGTGTTTGATGAACTCAATACATGCACTCTTTTGTAGGAAAAGCTTTAGAATGACTAAGTGGCATGAAAAAAATGATCATTGATATTTTTAAAGAACTAATGATTTTTTAAGTGAGTGATGTAAAACCCCCACTCCCACAAGAGGTAAAGTGGGAAAATTGATTTCTAATTAATTATGAGATGAATGTATCAATATAAAAGAGTGAATATGAAACTATTGGCCTTGAGTTAATTTGAATTGTGGACATGAAAAGTCTAATTGTAAGTAGACGGTTGAATGGAATGCAAATGATTTAAATATGTAACAGAAAGATGGTTTCTGTAATATATTTAACCAGCAAATATTTGAAAATAGAAATATGCCCAAAAATAACAAGATCTGAATATAGAAATGCTTCTCTTTATTAATCAAAACCCTTAAGTCAAGGTAGCACCATACAACCACTCTTTAAGGAAGGAGAACACTCCACAATCCATATGCTTGCCAATACAATAATCCTTGACACCCCTCAATGGGGAGTCTCTAGCCTCTATATAGGTTTCATACATAAAATACCATGGGTCTCTTAATACCATGTATCTAATACAATGGACATATCACATTATTCCTAACTAGTAGTGGTCCCTTACATGATGTGGGTTAACCACTTTATTTATTAACTATGGCCCATCACATTATTACCTTATTCCCTTGGGTACCTCCCTTTGTACCCCATACCCCATAATACCCCCCCTAGGTATAATACATTCCACCCCCCTTAGACATGTTTCATCCCTGAAACATAAGAAGAACACAAATAATAAGATCCACTCAAAAGAGTAGTCCATTGGTACCATGCACGTGCATCTAGCCATCATAGAGACAGTCGATTACTCGATCTAATCTGTGCCTCACTCGCTTGAGATGGGAGTTGATACTAACGATTCCTCTATGTTGATGTGTTGTGGTTGGATCTTCGCACCTCTCTATCTATCGTGCAGGGGTAGTTGTCCTTGTTTCTAATTCTATGCCATTGTGTTGGTTTTTTTCTTGTTGGGTGATGTGGGTGGTGATACGCTGAAGTTTTAACCAATGTTGTATCTTTCTTTAATTTACCACCTAATGGAGCCTAATTTGTATCTCGTACATGTTGTGGCACCTACAATTGTTTCTTATCTTCCAGTATTACTTCAACCACAGACTCATCATCTGATGTATCAATACCTGCAACATTTTCTACTTCAACCTCCTTGGACTCTACTGTTTATTGATAGAAATATCCTGTAATGTAATTTTTTTCTTTTTATACCAGAGCTTCGGGAATTTCTTCTGCACATTAATATTGATAGTGCCAACAGATTCCATCCAAGGGTATCCCAAAACAACATCCACATTAGCTATATCTGAAGCATAAAAATCAGAATTCAATACACACTTACCCATAGAAATCTTCAAATCTTTATAAACTTACACGTTCTCATTCTTAACCTGTGTGTTCTCCATTTGTTTGGTTAGGACTTGCAATATTATAGCCAAATGAACATTATTAAAATTATGCTTGCTATTACGATTGATAAACACAATTATCTTCTCTTTCTGAATATATCCATGAACCTGTAATAAGGAGATATCATCAAAAAATAACCCTTTCCTTGTTTCATTCTCCTGTTGTGTAGCATGAGACCATTTGTCCAAAAAGCAGTTTTTCAAATTCTTCATCCAAAAGTTTGGACAACTTCTTGATGTCAAGTGAGCTCCACCATATGGCAGCCTCATCTTTAAAAAGAGGTCATGCTAAAGATTTCCAGTGTTTTGGAAATGTTTTCTTAAGATCTTTTATGAATTATTCAGTAGTAGGTCCATTATCTTTCCTTGTAAAAAATCCTTGCTAGAAGCCATGAAGAGGGTTTTGAAAAAATCACTTAGTTTGGAAAAAATTTAAAATGGACACAAATTGATCAATATGGCTAAAAATCCTTATTATAACCTATTTTTGGAAATCGAATGATCATTCTGCATTTCCCCATGTGATAGAAATATCTATCTAGGCACACTAGAAATTTAGATTTGCTCTGTAACTGTCCCGCCATAAAAAATTCTGAAAAGAGATGATTTTAAATCAGTGATATCTCCCTCATACGGACTCTGATTCGACCAATTATCTTTTTTCAAAATGGGTAATTTTTCAAGAGGATCTCATATTAGCAATTATTTTCTCAAAATTCCCCACAAAAACTACAAAAATTGACTTAATATCCATCATCCACGAATTGTCATCAGAAAAACTTCTGCAACACAACTAATTTTTAAATCTCCCTCATCTGGACTCTGATTTGGCTTATTTGATTTTTGAAATTGGGTATTTTTTCACAAAGAATCCAAATCTGCATTTTTTTCCTGAAAATTTTGCACCATAAGTTTTAGATCTGATTTGCAAACTCGTCACCCCAAAATTCCTACAAAAACTAAAATAAAAATCTCTTTGCTTTGCCCAAGAAAGTGTTCAGATATCACTTGTAATAGATCCAACCTGCAAATATAAGAAAATAGAAATATGCCTAGAGATAACAATATTTGAATATAGAAATGCTTCTCTTTACTAATCAAAACCATTAAGGTAGGGTAATACCATACAATCACTCCTTAAGGAATGAGAATACTCTAGAAACCATATTCTTGCCAATAGAATAATCATTGACATTTCTCAATGGGGAGTCTCTAGCTTCTATATAGGTCTCATACATACAATACCATGGGTCATTATCATGAATCTCTCAATACCATATATCTAATGCAATGGGCATACCACATTATTCCTAACTACTTGCAGTCCATTACATGATGCGGGTTAACCACTTTATTTATTAACTATGGCCCATTTATTTATTATCCTTACATCTCATTATTACCTTGGGTACCTCCCTTTGTACCCCATATCCCATAATATCTCCCCTAGGTATACTACAGTTTCCTTTAAATGGAAATATTATGGAGCTAAGATGATTGAATGACTAAATGTGCAATGACTTTGAATTCAATTTTAGTACATGTCAAAATTATATTGGAAGATTTATATGTATGAGACAACTAATATATTGTGGTTGAGCATGAATGCAAAATTGTAAGTAAAATGGTCTTGAATATGCCACAGGATTTAAGCCCATGAGAGAAGTTGAAATATCACCACCTACAAATAGCCCAATGTTATGAGAAGAGTATCATATTTATGAGTCTCGCTATTGTGTGAAGAAAGTTTGGAAAATAAAGAAATGTTCTAATTGAATGTTTAATAAATATATCTCATGTATACCAAATGTTGTCATGCAAGAGAAAAGAGGACCTTGATTAGGAAGATTTCCCAAGGGAAGATATTTCTTGGAGACTGAAATGGGACCAAGCCAGTGAAACACCTTGGCTATAAAAATCTAATAGTTTCTTCAATCCTCCTATGTAGAAAAAACCTTGGTTAGGTAGATCACTCCAGGGAAGGGATTTCTTGGGTACCAAAATGGAAGTGACTTCCATAAAGGAGAGACTTGTCACACACTCTCTATATTGGGAGTGTAAATGGGATTGTTTGATTGCACATAACAAGCTAAATTGTTAATATTAAAAAACTATTGAAATAAAGGACAATCACACAGGAAAGTATTAAGTTGAAATTTCAATTGTTGAAATGCATGTTGCTTTGTGGAAATTGAGATTTCTTATCGAAAATATTTAATGATTATATATAGCAATGCCCATAACATATATTTCATGTTGGTTTGACGATGTAGCTACTAGATTAAACTCAATAGGTCTATAAGCTACCAAAAGATGAAGACAAATATCATGATTGAAGCAATGGAAAGGATAAAGAAAATGAAGAATGTTGTTGATACAAAGAAGAAAGGATGTTGGTGCAGTTGAAAGATAGCAACATAAACTATTGCAATGAATAAACAACATTTGAAACAATGAAATGTTGTTGAAATTAACGCTAGAGACAGTGGGAACATTGAGGACGTTGTTCCTCTAAGGGGGATGGGAATGCAACATTCCTTTTTCTAATCCCCAATTTTGGTAATGTAACTAAAGGATATAATGATACAGAGCTAGCATGACTATATTACTAAGACTATTTGATGTAAATATTTATTTTTATTTAAACATAAAAATATTAAAGATGAAGAAGAAGTACATGCTTATAGGGATCCCTATGTCTAAAGGGATATATTTCTTAGAGTCCTGTGAGGGAGATTAGGGACACTTTCCAATCCTCCCTGCATTAAATGTGATGACACCCTGATGTGCTTATTGAGCTATAAACTACCCCATCTAGTTATGAGGAAGGGGGGAAAGGTATTGGAGTTACCTAGTGTTGATGCCTCGAAAATCGCTGCAACAACAATGGGGGATAACCACCCGGTCCGGACCTTAAAGCAACTCCTTTTCCGTTTGGTGTGGTGGCTCCAACTGGTTCAACTAGGTCCAGTTACCTTCTCCCTATTGCTATTGGTTTATAATGTATCTTTAACTACCAATAGATAGGGATATCAGATCACTTCTTCTTGCTGATCAGGCAAGAGAATGACCCTTAAGCTGATTTGGGTCTAGCCAAGCCACAACTAAAATTTTGCCTCTTTGAGGAGAGGACTTAAAAGAATGTATAATTTACTCTAAATGCAAGCTTATTCTACAATACAAGCAAAAGAAACTAATCTAAATCCTATCTTAATTAGGCAGATATAGATCTAACCCAACTAAGAGCAAGATAATCAAAATATTGGGATTTAAATATGTCTTGTTTATAATTAATATCAAGTTAATGAAGTAGTTCAGTTAACTGATACTATGGTTGCCAAAACACATTCTATTGAGACCTTAAAACTTGAAATAATAAACTAATAACATTCCAGGAATAAACTAATAAAATGATATTGATTATCAAATCAATAAATCCAATAATTGAATAATGATATGTGGAAATAGTTCACAACACATTACCATTCAATAAATTGGTTTCCTAAGACAGATTTCAGAGTAAGTACTTACTCAAAAATGAGAAATTAATCCATAAAAACAGAGATACATAATAACAAGATTGAGACAAATTACCCATATTGACAATAGTGCACGAACATGAATAAAATGACACATTCCTGTCACCATAAAATTAAAACTGATATTTGAAACAGTAGTATTATAAATACCAATTTATTCCATCCATTTCTTTGTCCTTGGTCTCCAACAACCCTTTACATTGCTTGAACTTCTGCCTTCAAAACTAGAGCCACAATAGTGCAAACTCTGCCCCTCATGCATAATTCAATATAAAAAGGGTAAATCCTCAATAATCCCCAGATCTGAGATTTTCTCTCCTCCCTCCTACAACTCTAAATTCTAATTATAGTAGTGATTTTAGAAGTCTTAAATTGCAGAGGAGAGCAGCCCCCTATTACGTTCTGCAATCTATTATTTATACTATTTGCAAAGGAATTTTGGAAAGGAGAATTTGTTGAAGAGAAATCTACCAAATACAATTTTACTTGCTCAAAATTCTGATTTTCAATTGTTGGAGCATTCTCATTGACTGAGATCGTTTTCTCCATATTTCTTCCACTGTTTTCCTGCAAAAAGAAATCAAAATAAATTAAAATGTAACAATAAAATCAACATAGCATTGTTGGCCTTTAAATCAAATCCAATCAAATTCTATTTAAATAAATAATTGAAAATAAAATATAAAGTTTCTCTTGATGCCTAGGATGGTTTGATTGGTAAAGAATATCATTGACCAATGGATTTGCATTTAGAAGAGGCTTTGGACAAATGAAAATGAAGAAAATAACTCAAAAAATTGATTTTGTTTTCAAAATTCGGAGCATGATCTTCTGCCTGATTTTTGACCCAATAAATGATCAAATCTATTGGTGAAACCTCCTCCAAAATGTTCTCCTTGATTTTCTCTTTCCAATGAGCTATCCTGGGCCTCATTTGGCCAAATATGACTCAATTTATGAGCCTCCAAAATTGATGGATCAAATCTGGCATGAATCTGGAAATTCTGTTGTTGGGCTAAAAAAATCAAAATTTTCATTAAGAATTAAATCCTAAATTAGAATTCTAATTAATCCTAAATTAATTGTTAATTATAAACTAAACTAATTATTAATAACCTATTTATTAATCTAACTGACTCATATCTAATTAGCGATTTATAAACAAATCTATTCTAATTAAAAACTAATCAATATTAATCTAAATGATGTTTAAATTTTAATTTAATCAAATTAATTAAATGTTATAAATTAATTAATCTGATTAATTTAAAATTCATTAATTAAATATTATTATTAAATTAATTTATAATATTAAATAATTACTTTAATATATTACATTATAACTAAACTAAAATATAACAACCTACTTTACTTTACTTGTTCCTTACCTTTCAACGTATGAGTGTTGCATTAAACAAACACAAAACTTATATGGTTAGTGCCTTTTAATATATGTTTTATGATTTTTATTCATGAGTGAATCGAAACCCAAAACGAATATTAAGTTAGTGCTTTTTCACTTTACCTTATCGGCAAATCGCATCGAGGGATGGCTTATGGGGTTTTGAAAATGGTCAAGCCAAATTCCCCGATGCAATATCGCATCGGGAGGAAGAGGGATATCGGAGTTTTTTAAAATATGTCACATAAAACTTCCGATGTGATAAAAAGTCCCGACTCGATCAAAACAATTTATTATAGATTTTTTCTTTTTTTGTTTAAATTTTAATTTAATTAAATTAATTATATTTAATATAATTAATTAAATTTAATTAATTTAAAATTTAATTTTAAACATGAATTTTACTTTGGTTTTATTTCTATGAATTTAAGTTTCTAAACTACAGCCACTCTTAATAAAAGTAAAAAATATAAACTACAGCCACTCTAATAAAACTACAGCCACTCTTACGTTTGGGTTTTCGAGATTAGGATTTGATTAAGAAATTAGAGTGAATTTCTTAAAATCCCGATAATTAATGATTTGGCTACATAACTAAAAATGGAAAAATGTTAGTAAGAAGTAACTAGGGTTAATATCTAAAATAAATGCATTATTGAGCTAATTTATTTACAAACTGCGATATTGTACATTTTATGCATTTTTAACCCAGGCTACATAAATAATCAGACTTTCAAAGGAGTGCCATTTTCAAACCAGTTGACCAAATGAGGTGAAACAAGCGTCAATGTGAATCTTATAGAAAATCTATTCTAACAAAGCAATCAAAACAAGAATCCAAAGAAAACTAAAAATTAACAAAAGCGTAGGGCAATCAACTAAAATAAAAAACCAAAAAGGTATTTGGCCAAATTTTAATAGAAAGGGTCCCCATTATTCGAAGTGGACGCATCAATAATGGGGGGGTTGTGTTTTTACCACAACAATGGCGACACACGAGAGAAGAACCAGTTATCTCTCTTTGTTATGAATGAGATTTTCCTAAAATTAAAGTAAAAATAATTAAAGAAGTGAAAATTATGCTTGAAATGCTTGACTAAGTTCATTAGTCTGAATAAAAGTAAGAATCATTTAATTGTAATTTTTCTTAAAATTCCTCATATATGAAAATATTTCAAAACTCTACATCAGTCCTTAATTAGTTGTTCAGATAAAGCAGGGGTCATAACTTTCAAAATATACTCGTTTGCCATAGGTAGAGCCACTGCTGCCAGCAAACATCTATAGTCTCGACAGAGTTACCTTTTAATCATCAATGATTCAGAATCTCATCTCTTTAAGAATTATTGATCTAGAGATAAATCCGTTTATAAATGTTTATTTTCTTTGAATTTTTATTTTTTATTTTTCTTAAAAGCCATTGTCCGGGTTTGGTGGCCAGATAGTTGACAATGCCATTCACTGGTTATAATCGGACTGAACAAGTTGGCTCGTGATGAGACCCCTTGTCTTATAATTGTTTGCAATCATAAGCCATTACCCTGGTTTGTTTAGCAGTGTTGGTAATGTCAGCCTATTTTTCCCCTATGATCATGGTAAGCAGACTCATGATGAGACCTCTTATCTTTTAAGTTCAAATATATTTTTTGGACTATTCTCTAGAAAAATAAGACCTTTTGAGACAGGGAGAATCATTGACTCCTTAAGAGTTGAGTGACAATTTCAGAGTTAAAGGTGCTTTGCTGTAAAGTGTCTTTACTTGGTTATAAATAACTTTTCTTGACTGATAATAGAACTCTGAAAGATCCTAATAAAATTTTGAAATCTCAAAATGATTACAATTTGATGAAAAAGAAATTTTTTTAGATTTTATGATACTTTGCCAACTTTTCTTGATTGGTAATCTCTTCCTTAAGTATGCCTACTTTTATAATAAGAAAATCAAACTCTACTAAGAGATTTTAAGAAAAAGCTAATAGGTGACTATTAACATTTTTTCTCCACGTATCCTGACCATTGTTAGGTAACAAGAAGGCCTTCCATATAAATCCCGGCAAAGTCATCAAAATCAAAACTGAAAACCAAAGGAAAAGAATTCCTATGCTAAAATGGGAAAAGAAATCAGCGAGAAAAATCAAAACCAAGAAATCTCTAAAAATGGAAAGGAAAATCCAAGTCTCACAAGATGAGCTCAAACAAGAATGCTTATACCAATGTCTCAACAATATGAGGAAAAAGAAAATAATCGTGTAACCATTTCTTCTTATGTCGAGTATTTAGAAAAATCATACCTTGCAGGGTTGTAAATGCTTTAGGCTTTTTTGGATAGCAGAGATGATTAAAATTCAGCCACAATGAATACTTTCTGTCTAATATCAATCTTCTTGTTTCAAGGCATCATTTTAATTATTTCTTAATAAAAGCAAGATGCCTAAATAAACAAACTTAAAGGTTGAGAAACTTCCTGATGTAGCTGTTTCGATGAAGATTATCGCTGCTTCTTGGAATTAAGCCAAAAGAAGAGTATGGACCTTGAAAATCTGATTTGGTCGAAGATTGAAGGATTTTATGGAGAGCTGCAAAACAGAGTTTTATATCAGCATATTTTAAAAACAAAAATGAAACTAGAGTGATGAAATGGAAATTAATGAAAGTGGGTACATGAATCTTACCATTGGATCATTGCTTTTGATCTTACCTGAAAGGTGTCAATTTGTCCAGACTAACTGACTTCTTATTTTAATTAACATGAAAAACATGAAGAAGTCACACTAGCCAAAATCCTATAACCCAAAATCATTATTTTTTATTTAAACTAAATCAAGCAGCAAAAAATGGAATGCTTAGTGTTCAGGGGAATTGAAATTAAAATAGATGCATCAGAAATGAGAATGAGAATTTGTAGTAATGACTATTTCTCAAAATATTATAAGTTTCATATAAATTCCATGATTTGATAAATTGTCCAGAATCAAGACCAAATCTAAGATAATAACATTTAAATATGAAGATAGAGGTCTTGAATTCCATTTTTAATTATGGAATTATATATTTGAAACTAAAATGTATGAGAAATTGAAATGATTTGAATATGCTGCAAATTGGTCATTAACTGTTTTTTTACCATAGTGGTTACCCAAGCTCGCTTTTAAAATAACACATTGCCGTATCAGATGATTTTCATAACATGTTTCTTTACCATGCTTCAAATTTAATCTGCAGAACTTCACCTTTATCGCTATGCCATATATTGATTAAATGTTAATGGCTTAAAGGCATGCATTGGAAGCTATTGCATCGGAGATTGCAATGGCAAATTGTTGATAAGAACATGTGCAATGAAATGAAGTAATCGCATTATTACAGAAATATTATATCGGGGATTGGGGAATATTGACACCTTGCTTCCCACATCGCGCATCACACGTTGCAGAATCAGAGATTTGATGTAAGCATAAATAACAATGTGACGAAGTGATTGCGATATCGGCGATTGGCAAACTTTTGGTACCCGATGTAACACGGTGTGATTGCTACGACGCCGATATGTGATGAAGAGCGGACCCGATAACTTTTTATGAAGGGATTTTAATAACATATCGGATCCGAGATATCGACCATAAATAAAACTGCAAGGAAGCGATTGCGATATCGGCAATGCGATGGATGACGTAAATCGGCGATCGGCAATCGGCGCAATCGGCGATCGGGCAATCGGCAATCGGCGCAATCGGAAATCGGGCAATCGGCAATCGGCGCAATCGGCAATCGGGCAATCGGCAATCTTGAACACATGATGTAACCATTCTTGATACGCCGATATGCGATGGAAAGTGGACCCGATAACCTTATGATGAAAATTTGATAATATATCGGATCCGAGACATCGGCCCTTTAAAAGTAATGCTCTTACCATTATTGCGAGTAAACGGACGCGATAATTTTACGACTTTGATTTGAATTTCATATCGGGTCCGGAATTATGTGGTCCTTGCAATATTGGTAATGTGATTTATCGGAGATCAACGATTTGATTATGGAAGTAGACTTCATTTGCAAACCTCCGATTTGTGAAAAGCAATGTTACATATGAGTAAGATAATACATCGGAGGTTTTTGATGATCAAAGAAATGCTAAGAACTACTTCCGATGAAATTTTATGATGTGAATGGTCTTATGATATTTGTTGGAATTTCAATTGGGTTTTCTAAGTGAATAAAAGAAAAATTAAAAATGCTTAAATTGTAATGCATCACAAATAAAATTTCCCTGACCCTATTGCAAATTTGAAATGGTTTGCTGCTTACTTCAAGTTTTGAAAAGAAATAAAAACCTGTAAATAAAACAGAACATAAATCAAAAATAAACTAAGGAAAAGAGAAACTAATAAGAGATGAGAACAAAATTGTAAATGCGTACCTGGAAGGAATTTGTTTGTAAATTTTACCTTATGAATCTTCAAATCCTTCCTTTGATTTATCAAATTTT